>JAAGEH010000389.1:10618981-10641764 GCA_011751065.1 Lasiurus cinereus
TTTTTTTTAATTAATTTTTATTAATTTTTTATACATATCTCCCCATTGCCCCCCTTCCCTCCCAGGCGTACCCCGACCCCCCAGTGTCTGTGATCATTGGTTATGTTTATAAGCATGCATACAAGTCCTCTGATTGATCACTTATTTACCTCACCTAACTTTAATCTTTCTGCTATAATTTCACAGTCTGTTTGATGCTTTATGATTTTTATCCTCCTGAGAATTATCAGTCTACTCCCTTTCTGTGCTCCTGATTCTATTATATTCACCAGTTTATTCTGTTGATCAGATTTTTAATTCACTTAATTTTTAGATTCACTTGTTGACAGATATGTATTTGTTGTTCATAATTTTTTGTCTTTTACCTTTTTCTTCTTCCTCTTCTAAAAGGGTACCTTTCAGCATTTCATATAATACTGGTTTGGAGTTGATGAACTCCTTTAGCTTTTTCTTCTCTATGAAGGTCTTTATCTGCCCTTCAATTCTGAATGATAGCTTTGCTGGATAGATTATTCTTGGTTGTAGGTTCTTGTTGTTCATCACGTTGAATATTTCTTGCCACCCCCGTCTGGCCTGCATCGTTTCTGTTGAGAAATCAGCTGACAGTCATATGGGTGCTCCCTTGTAGGTAATAAACTGTTTTTCTCTTGCTGCTTTTAATATTCTCTCTTTCTCTTTTGCTCTTGGCATTTTAATTATGATGTGTCTTGGTGTAGTCCTCTTTGGGTTCCTTTTCTTTGGGGTTCTGTGTGCTTCCTCGACTTGTAAGTCTATTTCTTTTACCAGATGTGGGAAGTTTTCAGTCATTATTTCTTTAAACAGGTTTTCAGTATCTTGCTCTCTCTCTTCTTCTGGCACCCCCACAATTCTGATGTTGGTACGCTTGAAGCTGTCCCAGAGGCTCCTTACATTATCTTCACATTTTTGGATTCTTTTCTCTTCTTGCTTTTCCAGTTGAATGTTTTCTGCTTCTTTATATTTCAAATTTTTGACTTGATCCTTGCCTTTCTCTAGTCTGCTGTTAGTACTCTGCATAATAGTTTTCACTTAAGTCAGTGTATTTATCATCTTCTCTTGGATCTCACTAAATTTATCCATCTTTTCTAGTATATTCTTGCAAAACCTTATAAGCGTGGTTTTGAACTCTATATCCAATCGTTTTTTTTCCTCCATTTCTTTTGCTTGTAATCCCTTCCCTTGTCTCGGCATTTTCACTATGCTGGGGAAACTTCTGTGCTGGATTCAGCCGAAGAAGCCTCTGTTGAGCTTGGGAGGGTGGAGTCTCAGGGCTTAAGGGACCGCCTTGCCTTCCAGTCGGCCCCGCCCTCCACGGCCCCTGAGTCTCATGTGACTGGGTAATGGCTGGAGCGGTCCTTGTGCGTGCGCACCCGCAGCGCCTCCAACCGCTGCCTCTCCGGCTCCCCTGCGAACCAGGACCACAGGAGTCTAGGTCCCCAGGGTTTTGCCCAAAACAGGGGCCCAGTGGACTCAGAAGTGGCGCAGTTGGGAGGGTCTGTCTCCCGCCCACTCGCAAAAGCCAGCGGCACAATCAGCAATCCGTCCTCCGCGTGGTGTTGTGCGCGACCAGACCTCCGATCCTTTGCAACTCCCCTAAATTTCCGTGCACTTCTCCCTTTTCACAGTGGAAACTCCCCCCGTATGAGTTTCGGCTGGATCTGGTGTTTAGTGTCGTAAGATAAGGGGTTCAATGCCGTTGGGAGTCTCCGTCTCCCTCCCGCCAGAGAAAGCCAGCCAGGTACTCTGGCACCCGCTCTCTCAGCGCGCGTCTCCGTACCTCAGCTTTTTGCAGCTCCTCTGGGTCTCTGTGAGCCCCTCTCTTTCCTTCTAGCTGTAGAACTTCCACTCAGCCAGCTTTCCTGTGGTTCTGGATGATGTCCGTTCTGTCTTTTAGTTGTAGTTTTGAAATTGTTGTGCGAGGCAGCAGTATAGGTGTTTACCTATGCCGCCATCTTGGATTCCCTCCCAGAAGAGTCTTAACAATTGTTTTTGTTGTCTCCCTGTCCCACCCCATGGTTGCAGATCCCACACAGCAGTTAGGGACTGGGTATGGACTTGGAAGGAGGGAGCTCTGTGTTTGAGTCCCAGCTCAGCACTTCAGGCTGTGGGACTTGGACAGGTCTAAAAGCCCTTGGCCTCACTTTCCACGATGGTTAAATGGGGTTAATGCCCATCTAAAACCTGCCTCGCCCAAATGTTGTGAGAATCAGATGAGCTCATTTATGCAAGAGTACTTTGTACGTTTACCTGGCGGTTTTTACTGTAACCAAATCTTTATTTCCAAGGAGAAGAAGAAATTAAATCATGTGCTGAGTTAGCTTTTTGTTTTTTAATTAATGTTCTTGAGGCTTTAGGACATCACCTAAATGTAGGCTTCTTAACAACCTGGGGTCCATGGGTCACAAGAGGGCCCATGGATGGAATTCAGGCCCATGAACTTGGATGGGAAGAAATATATTACTTGGTTTGTTTTACTTAAACTAACTTCTTATTAATTTTTTTTAGTATTTGTTTAAGATTATAAATGGAGGTGATGAGTTGTGGTAGTATTTTATCAGGATCTGTGACTTTTGTCACCAATAGAAAACATACTTCCATATCACATTACAGTTATTGTAAATCTAGGTGTCAGTCTAGAAATATTTATGTATGGTACAGTTTGACATAATGGTAGTTAATAGACAATGCTAGGTATTTTTATTTAATACTAGAGGCCCAGTGCACGAATGCCTTATTTTATGCTTTTCATCTGAGAAGGGGTCCATAGATGCAGAAAGGGTTGTGATTAATGTTGTTGTTGTTTTGAGGTTTTTAATCTGACCCTAGGGCCTATGGGCTTCACCAGAGACTGGTATTAAAAGAGGACTTAACTGTACACTGGCTACTCAGATAACCATGGCTAATAGTGCCCCCCAGAGTTAGAAATTCCAGTTATGCAAATTAAAATTGCTTACAGTTACAGTATAATGGAACAGTGCCTTGGACAATGCAAGCACAATCTCTCCATTCCGTGCCACCTCTGTCATGCATGGTGGATTCGGGCCACGCTGTACAAATGCACAGAGTGGTGAAGATCACAGTGAATGACAAGCTGCTTATAGACCTTCCTGTTCAGGTATCTTCCTAACACCTGTAGATCATGTCTGAACAGCAGGCAATAAGAATATTCATCTGGAAACCCAAACGAGAAGATAAATGTCTGCACTTCATTTTTCAATTTTATTTGTGGTTTTTGCCATTGTGCTTTTGACTTATAAAAATGGCCATAACTGTTTGAACCATGGCTGTTAGTTAAAACCTCTGTCAGAGCACTCACCTGGTGCCTAATATCTGTGTATCTTTCTCTCCAAGTAGAGTTTTAGTTCTTTGACACAGCATTTCTGTCTTGTCATGTTCTTTGCAGATTTTATTTAATATCCTAACATGATAATTAAGTGGTTTACACTGGTGTGCAATTTGAATAGTGGAAACCTAATTCTTTTGTTCTCATATTCTTTTCTGTTAGCCCCACTTCCTGCTTTAGAAGATGAGGCTGCATGTGCAGAAACAACAGTAACAAACAAGCTAGCCTGAAGTTGTATATATCATATTCATTTTAACTTCCCTGTGTTGGCTATTTGAGCTTCTTCAATAACAGGGATTTGGTGGATATGATTGGTCTGTGTTTTGACACAGCTCTTGATTTGGCTTGACCATAGTGTCATTGTTATCTGATAATTCGTGACTTTGAGGTTTACCAGTGATATTCAATATGCAGCCGGAGTATCAGAGAATCAGAACCTTTCATAACTGGAAGGGCCCAAATTCCTGTTATTGAAAATATTATTGGGTCATAGGACTTAAATAGGCTTCAGAGCTGGTAAATGGAAGACTGAATTCTATCTGTAGACTCTCAGTCCACCATCCTTTCACCACACCAGCCTCTTTCTAAAGAGGGCTCCATCCTGCAAGATTCTGCATAGGGTTCTTCAGTCAGATCAGTTATGAAAATTCTACATGCCATATATTTCTGCTTGTTAAAGATTCTGAGAAATTCTGCAATATAGAAATCTGTCTGATTTTAGTCCAATATTTTCCAAGTTTATTTGATCACAAAATCCTTTCTCCTCCCCCAGAATCCAGCTAATAAGAATACTGCCCTGTACCGTAGTGAGCTTTGATGATTGAGGATGATGTCGATGGTGGTGGTGGTGGTGGTGGTGGTGGTGATAACAAGGGCAATAGCATTTATTGAGCACTTACTTTGTCATAGATACTGTTTTAAATGCTTTATATGATAAGACTCATGTAATCTTCATAACAAACAATAAGGTAGATACTGTTATCTCCATTTTACAGATGAGGAGACTGAAGCCAGAGAGGCAGCTGGGGTAAACTAGTTGTGTTGCTCAGGTAACAATATCACCTGTAAATCAGGATTTTTCAGCCTTGGCATTATTGACATTTTGGCTGTAGAAGGCTGTCCTGTGTATTGTAGTATATTTAGCAGCATCCTTGCCTTTACCCAGTTGTATCAACCAAAAATGTGTGCAGACATTGACAAAAATGCCCCCTAAATTGCTCCTGGTTGAGAACCACTGTTGTAAACTTATAGCAGAAATATACTTTCTCGAACAACCTCCATAGTAACTTTTATAGTGACTCATGGGCAAATTACACATTGTAGGTCCTGTGACTATATCAAGCTATGTGTACTTGTGTGGGGGTGGATGTGAGTTAAACTTGACCTATGCTGCTTTCTTCCACTCCATCTCCTTCTACTACTCTGGTGAGAGCCAAGAGGCCAAAAATTTTTAACTGCCCTCTATACACCCCCAATTCATATAGTTTCCATTTTATACTTTATAAACACACACACATACACATGCTCTCTTCTTTTCTGTGTCATAGAGGACTTAACACATTTGAATTGCTGTACAGTAAAAACTTATGCCTGCGCCAAGATTGCCTGCCAAGGAAAACATACCCAGCAATGAATAACTCACAAAGATTTGGCAAAGAAAAAAAAAGTTACATGATGAAATATATTACTAAGGTGTGGGTTTTATTTTTCCAGAGTGATAACCTGTTAAATTCACACACCTCGAAGGGATTCAATGTTTCTGGTCATTGTTGTATGACTTAATATGGCATTTTCAAGAACAGCTAGGGAATAAGGAAAAGATCATTGAAATGCCTAGGTTTTAATCCCGGCTCTGCCAAACATTTACTGTGTGACCTTCTTTTTTTCAAGGTTTGCTTCCCAACCAGGAAGATGGGGGTGATAATATGAAAACAGTCATGTTGTTGAAAGGTGGAGGTGAGAAGATGCATCCACATCCAGCCCGAGTCCTGGCATGTCAATTTTCTTTTTTCCTTCCAGGACCAGTTTACCAAGGAACTCTGCTGTGGTTTTCTATTTCATAACCTTTTAGGTGATTCTTTAAGTATAAACCAGTTGTCTTTGAGAGTAGCAGAGAAGCTTTTCATCAAGCCTAGTGCAGAAAACCCATTGCAAAATGGGGCTTGGAAAGAAGGGAGGGTACATACAATACTCAAAACCACTGAATCTTGAAAGCTTTGCATTTAGATGGTGGAGTAGCCAAGAGAAGGAGAGAGAGAATTCACAGAGGAACTTCAGGAGCCAACGCTCACCCTCCAATCTTAGTGGACATACAGTGATTTAGGGTTGCAATGGATCTTTGAGTGCTTCTGTGTGCCAGACACCAAGCAAGCTATAGGGATACAAAGAGAGCAAATCACACAAATAGCTATTCTACCTCTACACCCTGTCCTCTTGGAACTTAGTGACCGTGTCTTGTCTTCGTCCCAATTCCAATGGATATTTGTTGCCTGGAATGCTAGTTTGAAAGGTCCTGAGGCTTGGCAGAACTCATCGGAAAAAATGCTATGATCCATTAATACTGTCTGCCTTCGTCAAAAGATGCAGACGGTGGAGGATTTGACAGTCCTCTGGCACAGGGGTTTTCAGAGTATGAGTCTGACCCATTAGTGTATCATGAAATCACTTTTGTTGAATCCCATAAGGATTCTTTAAGAAAGGAAATAGAGAAATAACAGAACTTTGCCCATAGCGATGGTAAGCACTGCTTTGGAAAACTTCTTGTTATGTACTATGTAGATAGGTCATGGTGCAAAATGCATTTTCTACAGTGGGTTTCATAAAATATGTGATTCTAGGAGTTACTCACAATCTTACCCCTTTTCTTTATAGATATACTGGTTTTGTTTTTCTGAAATTATATGCTGTGTTTGTTACTTTGTACCTGATTAGTGGAAATCATGGAATAACTCACACATTCTAGGAATCATTCTCCAATAAATATGTGTATCCTTTGAGTCTTCATTCATTAGCATCTTTATATTTTGTCGGAGGTGGTTAATAATTTTATATATAGTCAGTTCTGGTGGAAGGGAAAGTACCACGTAGTTAGACACCTAGGCACTAGTGTGAAGCTTGTTTAATGATATAGACCAGTGGTCGGCAAACTGCGGCTCTTGAGCTGCAGTTTGCCGCTTTGTTGACCAATGAGTTTGCCGACCACTGATATAGACCATGTTGCTTTACAACTATGTCACCTGGGAAAGCTACTTAAAACTTGGATTTGGTGACCATCACACATCGTGTGCATTTTACACACACTTGCAGAAGGTCTTGCTTCAGAATTCTTTCCTTACTACTTTAGGCCACGTAGATACATGCTATCCTGTGGCACAGCCAGATCATCATAGCACATGGCTAGAATTTGTGGAAACTGTCTCGAGAGTTAAACATGGGAAGTAAATATGCTGCTACCTATCACGTGGTTGGAGCATGACCACCACGAATGACTAGGAACTAATACTATTTTAGTACTTGACCCAGCATCTCTTGGTTCTATTCAGTTACAAAAGTATAGGAAGAGAAGGGAAACTCTGTAATAAGGATAAGAGAAGTGTCCGTGGAAGGAGGAGAGTATTTGGAAACCGTGAGGAAAGAGGATTGGGAACAAAGGGGTCAGAATCAGGATCATGAGAATGACAGTACCTTGCCTCTATTCTAATTCTGGTTTCAGGCACAAAATGATCACTTAAAAGTCCCTGTTGCATGGGCTTGCCTGATTGTTCCTTGGATAAGTATTAGATAGTTTAAGACTTGATCAATTGAAAGCAACTTGAATTTAGAGTAACGCAGCCTGGGTTGGAGTCCCGGTTCTGCCATTTCCCAGCTCTGTGACCCTCAATAGAATCCGCTCACCTCCTGGAACCTTGATTCTCTGTTGTGTGAAATGGATATAACGGAACTGAGAGCTTATCTGTAAAATCCCTAGCACATGATGAGTGCCCCCCAAATTCTCCCCAATCTTCTACCCTATTGAAGAAAGTCAGATTTAGAGAGTATTTTTAAAAAATAAGCAGGTCCCAGGTGAAAACATTATTGACAACAGTGTTTGAGGATAATAAAGCAAAACTTTCTAAAAAGACTTTTAATTACAAAATGATTAAGTCTCTCATTCCCTATTGGTGTAGCTGTGACTTGTTTTGCTGTGGTGGCCGGCCTCTTCATTGCATCTCATATGACAAACCAGAGAAGTAAATGGTGTATCATGCGCATGTGCTGTGAATTTGGTATTGTAGGTTAAGAGGTCTCACAGACTATTTTTACTTCTCTGAATTGGTTATGTAAGGCAATTAGACTATCCAGTCTAGTCCAATAAAGATTCCAGTCTGGCTGGCATGGCTGAGTGGTTGAGCATCGACTTATGAACCAGGAGTTCACAGTTCAATTCCCCATCAGGGCACATGTCTGGGTTGTGGGATGGATCCCCAGTGAGGGGTGTGTAGGAGGCAGCCAATCAATGATTCTCATCATTGATATTTCTCTCTCCCTCTCCCTTCCTCTCTGAAATCAATTAAAAAAAAACATTAAAGAAAAAAAGATTCTATCCCAGCTTTCACATCCTAAGATTCTGTTATCCTTCCCTTCAATTGAATTGTGATCTACAATATCCCTGTAACTTTTCCTCTTGAAGACTTTCAAGCTTTCAGATGACTTGGGTGGTAGCTATTCCTACCTATGATTAGACCTTTTAACAAAAATAGCTATTCGTCCTTGACTTTTTCAGTCTTCACCTCTTAAAAGCCCTTATCTATATACAATAGTACTCCCCTTATCCATGGAGTATATGTTCCAAGAACCCCAGTGGATTCCTGAAATCATGGATAGTATCAGGCCCTTATATATACTATGTTTTTTCCTATACTTACATACCTGTGATAAACTTTAATTTATAAATTAGACACAGTAAGAGATTAACAATAATAACTTACAGTAAAATAGAATGGCTTCTCTTTAGCATATCTGAATTGCCAACATCACTACTCTTGCGCTTTAGGGTCATTATTAAGCAAAATAAGGATTACTGAACACAAGCACTGTGCTACCATAAGAGTATAGATCTGATCACTGAGATGCTACTAAATGTCTAGCAGGCAGGTAGCATATGCAGTGTGGATACGCTGGACAAAGGGATGATCCACATCCCAGGTAGGGCAGAGAAGGATGGCAAGAAATTTCAACACACTCTCCAGAACATGTGCAATCTTAAATTTGTGCATTATTTATTTCTAGAATTTTCCACATAATATTTTTAGAGCACTAAAACCATGGAAAGGGAAACTAACTGCAGATAAGAAGAGACTACTGTCTCTCAGTAATTGCTGAAAACAGGACTTCCTTTTCAAGAAGTAACCCAGAAAGTGCCAAGTGACAGGCTATACTTGCGTATTGGTCAAAACAGGTACCTGGTATGCATGCACTTTATAAAAACTTCTGGAAAATGCACTAGGTGAATGGGCACTTTAAAAAATGGGAAGTCTCTTGGCTTACTGGGAAGGACCAACCCAGCACTGACCTTGCTTGTCCAGACAAAATATGCCATACCATGATTTCTCTCACCATTCCATGGATACTCTGCCCTCCATCCATGACTGACTTCATGCATATTTTCTTTTCTGCCAGCTCCTCTGTAGATTGGCACTAACATGTCCAACCATTCGTAGCTTTGCTGGGCATTTATGAAAATGCTCCAATGGGTTAGTTAGGACTTTAGAACAGGTGGGAATAGTGACTTTAAGGGAAGGTTTTTAAATTCCCATCCTGCATATTGTAGAACACTATCACCACACTTAAAATTCTCATAGCCACTGATTGAGGAAGAAAGCAACGTTATTCCAATAATACAGAAGATAGCAGTTTTATCATCTTCCTGAATTTCAGGATATTTTTATTAACTAATTTCAAATCTGCAGTGTTTTAAATTATTGTAATATATAAACTAGTTGTCTTTTAATATTTGCTAATTCAGAAGCATGATCTTTATGAGTCTTCAAGGAGTAAATGCTTTTTAAAATTGTATTCATTTAGCTCTGTTCTACCTTTGAACTCTTAGTATCATTTCTCACAGATCACTACAAGCAATGCGCTTTTCACTGAATTTTTGAACATTTGGTTATAGTTTTAGGAACTGATAGTTACAGACAAAAACTAAATGCTCATTTGCAAAAAAAAAATGAACATTGTTTTTTAAATATACTTAAGAATATAAAATGTTTTCATTTACTTTAAAGCAGTTGGTCATTCTTTAAAATATTCTTAAAAAGCCCTAGTCACTGAAGCTCACTCAGTTGGCTGGGGGTGTCGATCCATGCACCTGAAGGTTGCTGTTTCATTGTCAGTCTGAGCACATGCCCAGGTTTCTAGCTTGATCTGTGCAGGCAGTAGCCCATCAATGTTTCATACTTGCTTTTAATGTTTCTCTCTCCCTTCCTCTCTCTCTCAACATCGATTAAAAATCTTTTTAAAAAAGTGTGACATTCATCATCAAAGTGAGAGGAAAGTTAAACAATTCAGTTGTGCTTTTGCAGTAGGCATTTTATGCTAATCAAGTTCCTGAATCCACTGTCAGGGGTTTGACAAGCTGATGAGCCATCTTCTGGGGAGTTAAGCCTCCTAAGAAATTTTCTAGAGTTGAGTCTCCTGATGTGTGCTGTCTCCACAGTGTTCCTTACTTCATCCACAAGGACCCTGACCTGCATAAACAACGGCTGTGTACTCAACGTGATAAATGTAGTAGACGTGCTGTATGGAAGGCCACAGGGTGGGAAGACTTAATATGCAAGGGTACTGGCTGGTGGGAGAGCATCCAAAATGAGTCTCACCTACAAGGAAATCACCGAGTTCTTCTGGATTTTTAGACATAGGCTCCCACTAATGGATCTACTAGGAGTTTGTATTTTGAGAGATCATCTTTTTAAAGATACATTATTAAAGTGTTAATTATATAATCGGTAGCGTTGTCACGACCAATCGGCCAATCTGAATTACGGTGTTTGACAATTTGATAAGCCTAAGTAGGCTGATTTCCAGGGCTTGGTTAGTGAGGTAACAGAGTTGCAGTGCTGAGGCTGAGAGGAGGGTATCTGGGTACAGGATTTAACCCACCTCTCCTGGTTTGGCTGTTAGGGGAATTGTGGCCACAATCACAGGGCTCTGAGAGTTGGTGCTGGGACTTAAAACTGGTTGGTTTCCTTCTAGCTGCTTTTTGGTGCAGAGCTTCCTTCATGCTCAAAATAGTGCTTTTTAAATGTGCTTAATTCGTGCCTAAAAGTTGTGCAGAGCAAAATGTGGTATGAAAAGTGCTGCTTTATTCTTTGCCTAACTTTGCACTTACTTGAAAGACAATATAAACGACATGCTTATATCTGCATGCCTCCTGCCTTTGGGGATATTGAATCAGGCATGGATTAAAAATAATAATAAAGATGCAGGGAAAAATTATAGAATGGTAGCTCCTGTGATGTTATTTTAAAAAAATAATAATTATTACTCTTGACACATGTGCTATCTTCAAAGTGCTTGGCAAATGTTAATTAACTTTTTAGAATTTAAAGGAACTCAGATCAACTTGCTTTTTCAGAGAGAATACCCCATTGGAGTCAGGTGGTATAAGATAGAGTTATAATAGAATTATTAAAATATTCTTAGGTGGATGCCAGACCCTCAAAGAACAGAGATCTAAGAGTAAGGCAATGTACACCTAAGATAGCAGTTCGGTTCATGCTGAAGAAAAACTGAGTTTATTGTCCTGACCATATAAATTAGTGCCCAAGTAAAACCCCTCAATAGTAAAAAATGGACTGGGTTTAATTTGATTTCTGCACTATTCAGGAGGCTATTGAGTAGCACTTGACATGATAATCTACATTGAAATTCTTTAGGTTTTGGCCCACATCGACATAGTAAAGAATTACCTTTTCATACAAGAGAAGTAGCCAAGAAAACAAGCCCATATTAACCTAGTTTAATAAAAATAAGTGACCTAAAATGGTTAGCACTAAAAAGATATTTTCAAAACATTGAATACAACTATTTAGCAATAGTTATAAGTTCTTCCGGATTCCAGAGTTAGAACACCCTGCTATTTTAAAATCATTTAATTCCTGTATTGGACTTCTTAAAGCTTTGCTTTTATTGAAGGTTTCACTTTGAAGGTGATTATTTCAACATGGCTCACATTAGTTCCTGATTACTCGCTCTCCAGACGGCTTATATTTATGACGTGTGACACACACACGCACACGCTCCACAGGCAGGTATCAGCAGAGAGTTAATATTTAACTGTGGAGATGAGGAAGTACTCTGGTGGGTAATTCCAAAATCATGGACACCAGTAATTCATCTTAATCCTTTCCGTGTAACGAGGGCAACTGATAGAATACATGATTAAAAACGATTCATGTCAACATAAGAATAATATGAACAAAGCAATGAACTACTCATGAGAGGGTAATGCCAGGGATGGCTAAAGTAGCCCTTATCTGAGCCTCAGTTTTCTTCTTTGGAATATGATCTGAGTTTATAAAAACAAAACAAAAACTAGCTGAATTCTTGTCACATAGTATATTTGTCACAAATGCTTACTCCCTCCACTCAAATTCACGATCCTTGCCATTTTTTATTTTAGGAGAAAGAGAGCAGAACTAATTCTCTTCAGTTCCTGGCGGTTTCATGCCTGAGATCACTTGCATGGACTGTTTCCTAGAAAAGTTTCATCTTGCCTTATCTGGTTTGGGGACTTCTGTTTAGTCTTCAGAATCCTGCTTAGTCATTTGATCTTCTGTGAAGCTGTCCATGACCTTCCAGACAAAATTTATCTAGCCTTTCTCTATTTTTTGAAACTATGTTTCTGTTCTTGCCTGTATCAGAATGTTGTGTTCTTTTTTAATCTGTCCACCTTCTCCACCAACGTCATTAGCTCATCGGTGCTGCACTGTATTAGGTTCATCTCTCTTCTTTATTACCTGGCATATAAAGTTAAGCCATAAATCTTTGTTGGGATGAAATGAAGTGAAAACTCTCATCATAATCATAAGTCTTTATTTAAGATTCAGTTTAAAATGTAATATAGCAACTTGTCTTTTTGCTGTGCTCCATTTTTCAATGGGTCAGTTTCCTAGGGTGGAGAGTTACTTTATTTAAAAAGGTAAACCCAGAAGAAAGGTGGCACACATATTGAAAATCGGTCTCCAGAAAAATAATGTTTTAGAGCCTCCCATATAGGCTATACTCCGGGTTTAAGTTGATTGCATTGACTTTGTAGGTAATCTGAATTGACTCCTATGGGAGCACAATTTGGGACAGTGGTGGGAGGGATTTTTGACTATTGCTTCTATCCTCTTGTATCTACAGAATAGAGCCTTATTCTGTCACGATCAATCTACCATGGCAGCTTCTCCTCATTTTTTCTCTATTCAGCATTTACTGGTTCACCAGGTGGTTAGCAATAAACTGACCATGATGTGGCATCTATCTGTCTCTTATGTCTGTGGTTCTCGTGCTAACTGTACAGTGGGACCTCGAGATACGAGTGCCCTAACATACGAGATTTTTGAGATACGAGCCATCGAGCGAGCGATTTTTGCTTTGAAATACGAGCAACATTTGAGATAGGAGTAATCGCGCGGATCGGCCAGCTGCACACGACCCACCAGTTTACCCCGACTCGAGTGTCTCATAGTTTCCCACGCCTCAAGGTTACGGAACGAATTAAACTTGTATCTTGAGGTACCACTGTACATTATAATCATCTGGGGAGCTTTTATAAACATACCAATGCTCAGGCCTCAACTCAAGAGATTCTCAGTTATTCTCTGTACTGTGGAGTCCAGGCATCAGGAGTTTTTAAAAGTTCAAAGGATTCTGGCGAACAGCAAGGACTGAGAAGGTGTGTTCTGCCTGATGCTCAACAAGCACTAGACTCCCCAGAAAAGAGTTCACTTAGCTCCAACTTCAGGCAGCTCCTTGTACTCGGAAGTTCTGAGTATCCCTCTGGTCACTGATCATGAAATTTGGAGAAAATGAAAGTAAGCTTATCTGGAAGAAGATTGAGTCTGATTTCATGACCTGGGAATTGTGACTAAATTGCTCATAATTATGCATTTTAAAGACATTTTGTAAATCAGAAATTCTATAATCTATACAAATAAAAGGGTAATATGCTAATTAGATCAGACATCTTCCAGATGTCCTTCTGGACAAAGCCACAGTGGCAGGGGGCTAGACAGAGGCAGGTAGGGGCAATCAGGCCAACAGGGGGGAGCAGTTAGGGGACAATCAGATCAGCAGAGGAAAGCAGTTAGGGAGTGATCAGGCCAATAAGGGCGAGCACTTAGGGGGCAATCAGGCCGGCAGGGGAGGGCAGTTAGGGAGCAATCAGGCCAGCAGGGGAGGGCAGTTAAGGGTGATCAGGCAGGAAGGGGCGGTTAGGGGCAATCAGGCCAGTGGGGGGGGGCAGTTAGGGGCATCAGGCCAGTAGACAGAGGTGGTTAGGGGTGGTCAGGCAGGCAGGTGAGTGGATAGGAACCAGCGGTCCTGAATTGTAAGAGGGATGTTCTTCTGCTGGGTTAGGCCTGATCTCATCAGGGTCCTGGATTGGAGAGGGTGCAGGCTGGGCTGAGGGACACCCCTCCCCCCCATACATGAATTTCATGCACTGGGCCTCTAGTCTATATATATAAAACCCTAATGTGCAAATAGACCAAACGGCAGGACAACCAAACAAGCAATTGTTAATATGTGCATTGACCACAAGGGGGCACACGTGAAATGTGGGCATTTGCAGCAGGCAGCAGAGTGCGGAACATGGCGGGCATCAGCGGAGACAAGTTGGTGGGGCAGGTGAGCAAGGGCACCAGACAAAGGTGGGGTATCAGTTGCTGTCATTGGGGTGAGCCTCTGGTGCTTACTAAAAATTCTTTACTCCGCCATCCCTCTGGGCACTTTCACCCACTGCTGGCGCCCGGTGTCAGCCCTGATCGCTCAGCACCATCGGTGGGTATGAGCGGTGACTGCCCTCCCCAGTTGCTCCTGATGGCTTTTCCACCTTCCCCTGCTCCTGAGGGGCATTCAGGACCGGCAGCCGCCTCTCACACCAGCTGCTTGCAATGGACCTGCTCACACCACGACTGGTGCCAGCCCCAATCACTGCGTTGTCAGAGGGTGCGAGTGGGACCAGTGCCATTAGCGCATGGGAGCGGTGGCACCAGTGGTGGGAGTGGGGCTCCTAGCAGACAGAGGACAGGGGGGCTGCAATGGGAGGACACAGGCGGGGGCACAGAAAATGAGCTGAGACACACCCTATACCCACTGCAGCCTCGAAGCCCACAGTTCCTTTCAAAGTGCATGAATTTGTGTACTGGGCCCCCAGTAAAACTATAATCTTACCTAATAATAGACAAACATGTCAATTGACCATACTTCTGCTATGCCACCAGCCAATCAGGAGTGCTATGCAAATTAACCCAACAAAGATGGCAGCTAATTTGCATATACAGGCACTGAGTGATGGGAGTGGGTGGGACACTTGCGTCCACAGGCGTTCTGCTCCACCCCCATCTCTCAGGGCCTCTGGGCAGTGTGGGAAGGTGGGGCTGGAGCAGAAAGAGGTGGCTCCTGGAGCAGAAAGAGGCGGCTCCAGGGCCTGAGCTGAAAGGGGCTGGGCTGGAGTGGAAAGGCGGTGCCGACAACCAGGGAAAGGAAAGCCCATTCTAGCACAAATCTTCGTGCAGCAAACTTCTAGTAAGAAATATCAGTGCTTACAAAATGTAATTGGAGACAAAAAGTTCCATTTCCCAACATTGATCTGTTGATATCCCATCATACACTAATGGCTATCATGTATATTTTTGCATATATGAAAAATAAATGTAGTTCTTAAAATTTAAACTTATTGGGGTATATATGCATTTTTAACTAGAGTCGGTCATATTTTTAGGTTTTTGAAATGGCTGAGGAGAATTAGCTTAAGAATTATCTAAGAGACAAAGCCTAGCCGGTTTGTCTCAGTGATAGAGCATTGGCCTGCAGACTGAAAGGTCCCGGGTTCGATTTGGTCAAGGCATGTACCTTGGTTGCAGGCACATTCCCAATTGGAAGTGTGCAGGAGGCAGCTGATCAATGTTTCTTTTTCATCTATGTTTCTAGCTCTCTATCCCTTCCCTTTCTCTCTGTAAAAAAAATCAATAAAATATATATTTTTTAAAAGAATTATCTTAAGTTACAGTAAACTTTTAGTAGGAATTGTTGGCATGATTTAAAGAGAATAGTATTTGTAAAAACTATACATTTTTCCCTTGGCTTAAATAAATATTATGAAAATTTAAAGGGAAAACTATAATTTATTATACGAAGACATTTTCATTATTTGTTACCTAATTTTCAAATGAAAAGCAACGAGTTGTGTTTTTTTGTATTTTACTGACATTGTATAAAATCTACACATGTCTTGGTTGTAATCTAATAACTCCTTTATGTCTAAAATGTACCTTTATCACCTATTTGCTTCTTCTAAGTACAGTCCAGCCCGTTTCTTGGCTTCAAGTCTTTAGAAAGCCATTGTCTTACAGTAGCAGGCACTTTGTAATGCCGTAAATGGAACAGTTGGCATTTTCTTCTGAATATCAAACATGATAGAACCCAAGTTGCTTAGTTAGAACACCCTCCATTCATTTTTAAACATCCAACACAAGTTATATCTATAGCAGATAAAACTAATTACAAATTAGTAAGGAAAAAAATTTTTATGTATTTCTGTCTTAAAAGTGTAACGTGTTTATTTGCCTTAGAATGCCATGAACTAATTAAATCTTAATTCATGGCTGTCATGAGGAAATGAAATCACTGCACTTTGGAGCAGCTGGCATTTCAGAGTGAACATTCTCAGGCTGACACCAGTAATCAAGGCATAGGGCTTCTTAGTAAAAGATAACGCCTAGCAGTATAAACAGAAGCATAAGCAAATGTACATGGATCACCAGTATAATAGGAAATGAGCATATATGTAGTAATATTCTCTAGTTCTATGAAAAACAAAAATCCCAAGGGCAGGGGCTTCCTTACCATCTGGAGGAATAAGAACCTTTTCCTTATGGTCATATCAGATTACCAAATGCCGGTAGGAGGGGTAGCATAGAAAGCTAGCGATGACAGTTTGACTGTGGTTGCTGCTGTGTGGCCCAGAGAGCAGCCCTTCACTACACTGCCAAGTTCATGACTCTCTGCACTTGCCTCCTCTTCACTGAGGTTGGGCTTCCCTCTTTGAGTCTCCAGGCTTTCTTTTGCTCTCCTTGTTTCTGCTCTTCTGTTTCTTGAGTGTATTTGAGATGCTTGTGGACCTTTACTGGGAAAATGATTTTTACACTTTCAGAAGCATTTCCAGAGCACCTCAAGTTGTTTAAAGGAAACATCTAAAAATACACACCTTTGCCCTAACTGGTTTGGCTCAGTGGATAGAGCGCTGGCCTGGGGACTGAAGGGTCCCAGATTCGATTCCAGCCAAGGGCACATGCCTGGGTGTGGGCTGGATCCCCAATAGGGGACGTGCTGGAGATAGCCAATCAATTATTCTCATCATTGATGTTTCTCTCTCTCCCTCTCCCTTTCTCTCTGAAATCAATAAAGAAATGTTTTTAAAAAAATAATAAAATAAAAACAAAAATACATTTACTCTCATTCTTGTCTAACCTCTATTAATGTTTATCTTTCCCTGGTAGGTATTAAAATTAAATAATTTTAGCCCTCATTGAGACTTCAGAGATACATTTAGTGAAAGGGTTTCACGACTGGAAAAGGTTCAGTGGAAAAACATGGTATTATTTGCTTTTAAATAAAGCTGAACTCCTTATAAATCAGATTTGGGTGCTAAAGCATCGATTTGGCATATTGTCTTTAATGTACATTAGGGAGAGTGTTATAGATGTAGGAAATAGCACTTGCAAAGTGCTGGAGACTTAGCATTCTAAGGGAATGTCACTTAGAGGTGATGGAAATATTTGGGAGCCCTCTTCAGTGTGGAGGTAGGATCTCATAAAAAGAATTCATGTCAAGTGCTTGACACTTAATAGATTCTGAATTCGTTCTCCCATTACTTTAGGGTTTGGAAGAAGTAGAATGTGAATTCAATGGGGAACTCGGCCATTATAAAGATTTTATTTTTTTAAGGTGTTCACTGTGCCAAATCTTTAAGGGTGGTGGCTCTCAGGGGATGAAAGGGATCCGTGTGTTTGGGCTTTGAAAGGCACCATCTATTACTGATAAGTCACTGAGCTCCTCCTTTGACTCACAAAGGCCCACATTCTTTACTAGATTTGCACACATGAAAATCCTGCTCACCCACCATCAGAAAGCACTGATGGATTTGCACAGATCTATCCTAGTTTCTCACAGTTCTGGCCCCTCTGCAGCCAAGAGCACACATTACTTAGGTGTGACATGCTAGGATTTGGGATAGAGGAATGGGACATTCCCTGCCTTGAAGCCTGGAGAAAGTAGAATGACTCATTCTCAAATACAATAATGATCCTATTGTAAAATAAACATTTTAATTTCATATAGGACATGTTTTTAAGGCCTTGATTAAGGACAAATCTTTAGGAAAAGAGACCAGTTATCAATATAAGCCAATGCTTCCATGGTGACACAGACTGCAGTGTGAAAGCAATAGCGATATTCAAAACGGTAATTGAATCATGATCTTAAACAATTGGAGTTTTAAAAATAATTGCATTAAGTGAAATTCTAGGGATGTGGGGTTTAGGATGAGTATGAGGGAGCCAAGTAAATGCTCATGCTTTATATGGAATGTTCTAAAGTTGAGGTCAGTTTTTAGGTCTCTGGAAAATGTGCAAAGCAGGAAAGGATTCATCCTTCATCTCTAAGACTGATTTTAAATGTGGCAATACTCTCTTTTCTTCCTTAAGCTTAATTTCCTTTGAAGGTAGCAGGGCTGTATTCTGCTCTCTAACAAAGATCCAGCACAGCCTCCCTTCAGAACAGTGTGACCACATAGGGCAAATGAACTTTACCAGTGCAACAAGGCATAATTTAGTATTCAAGGAACATTAATCTTTAAGTAAATCGGTGCTACAGATTCTTTAAATTGAAGTCCCAGATGGTGGTTTTAAACTAGGATTAACTCTACTCAGGAGTCTACATTTTTAAAATTTTCTCCTCTTCCAGAATTCCCTATCTCAGTGAAAGTTACCTCTGCCCATCCAGGAGCACAAACCAAAACCTAGTTTTTTAATTGGTTCCTTCATTTCCTTGAGTCAAGCATGTTAAACTCAAAGACTAACACGAGCCAAATAAACGTGGAGGCCACGAGTTTGACAGGCTTGCCTTAGGCCCTCAAGTCCTCAAGTTTTCTCTTGTCTGCCTCCCAGATTATCTTGAATCTGGGTACTTTTCTAATCCAAGCTGCCACCACCTCTACCTGGACAGCCTTGGTGGCTCCTAACTGGTCTCTGTGCAGCCAGCGTGGCCTTATCAAACCTCAGTTTTAACACTGTTGCTTCCTTACACCATTTCAGCAGCTTCCCACTGAGTTAGGTAAAATAATAATAATAACTCAAATTCTTACAATTCCTTCATTAGCAAATACTGCTTGGTCATTCTGCTGTAAATCTTTTATCGCATCATGCAGAAATAAGTGCGATTTACCTTCTATCCTCAAGAAGCCTCCCTGTCTAGCCAAATGGGTTGATCAAAGTTTACTTATTCATTTTCACTGAAATCCTGTAATTGATCAGCAGCACACATGCCAGAATGAACTGAAGTGCCATCTGACACTTTGTTGTGCCTTTATTGAAATGGGGGGCTTGAACAAACATGGCCTACTTGCTACCATTATGATCTGGTCAACCTAAATCCAGAGCACACAATGTTCATCATTATGCTTATGTCAGTTATCTTTCTATCATAATACTGTGTAGGAAACAAATACTTTTTGTCTAAAGGAGTTCAGCAGTGTTTATTTACTTGCACACTGAGATAGCTAAGCAGCTCTGTTCATTTGGTTGGGCTTGCTCACGTGTCAGGGTTGGCTTGGGTGTTGGCTGGGTGTTGGGTGAGCTAGGCTGCCTTGCCTGGGATGACCAGGGAGACTTTGCTCTGCTATATGTATCTTATTTTTCAGTAAAGTAGCTTGAATATGTTCTCATAGTGATGACTAAGGCTCAAGACAGAGCAGGCAAGCCTAATCTCACAAGTGCTTTTTTAAGTCTCCAGAGTCAGAACATGGAGACAGGAAGAATTGAAGCCATAGTTTTAATCCATCACAATGCTGTGTTTTCTTATTATAGTACTGGAGGCCCAATGCACAAAGATTCATGCAAGAATGGGCCTTCCTTCCTCTGGCTGCCGGCACCACTTTCACTCTGGCCCAGAGCCACCTTTCCACCTTCCCACGCTTCCCAGAGGCCCCATCTGTTTGACGCCTGTGAATGCAAATTAACCCTGCATCTTTGTTGAGTTAATGTGCATACTCACTCCTGATTGGCTAGTGGGCATCACGAAGGTATGGTCAATTTGCATCTTTCTTTTTTATTATTGTAGTCTAGTGGCCCAATTCCTCAGTCCTCACAGCCCCAGCTTTGTCCAGAAGGCTGTCCAGATAGTGCTTCTGCTGTTTGGTCTACTTAGCATATTACTTCTTTATTATATAGGATGTGCATAACTTTATCCATAGAACTTACCAAATTAAGTGGAACTGTATAATGTGGTAAGGGTTTAACCCTGTATCCCTGCAGTGCCCAATTTGGGAAACCCAGTGTGGACAGAGACCCGGTCTTCAGCATAATACTTAGCATATAAAGATACCCAACACATGTTAAACTAACAAAAGTAATAGATTGGTTACCTTGGGCTGTTTACTTGAGGTAATTAAACTTTCTCAGCCTCAGCTTAAACCTGTATAAATAGGGAATAATAATACCTATCACTTTCCTGAGAATTAAATGGGTGGGTGGAGGGGCGGGGCTGTTAAAGTATATACTGTTGGCTCAAAAAAGAAAATTGCTTCTCCCCTCTTCCCCCACCTTCTTTTCTCACTGGGCTTATATAAATTTGAGAAAATAGTAAGATGGTTTGATCTCAGCCTGTTTTAGGTAACAAGTTGTAGAATAGAAATACCCCTATTAAAAATACCTTCTTTATCTTGCCCTTGGTGTGTTACTAAGTGATTGGAACACCAGAGGGTCATGGGTTCCATTCCTGGTCCAGGGCATTACCTGGGTTGCAGGTTTGATCCCTGGCGCTGGTTGGGGCACATGTGGGTGGCAACTAATCAATGTGTCTCTCTCACATTGATGTTCCTCCCTCTCCCTCCTCTCTCCCTCTCCATTTCCCCCTCTTTCTTTCCCACCCCCCCCGCTCCCGCATCCCTCTCCCTTTGTCCCTCCCTCCCTTCCTTCTCTCTCCCTCCCCCTTTCTCTCCATCCTTCCACTCCCTCTAAAAATCAGTGGGAAAAAATCCTCAGGTGAGGATTTTAAAAAATCATCCTTCTAATTTTGTGTAACATTCATCATCTAAAAAACCCATTTGCACTTCGTCTTCAATTCCTATAACACAGGGCTAGATTTCTTTTTTTCTATAGAGAACATAGGCAAAGAAGAAAGAGTGTTTAGAATGAATAGAGGAGTATAATTTGGGAAATGGGGCTCTTTGAAGGAGAACAAGCTTGGTAGGTATCACAGTGTATGGGGACGGGGAGGTTGGACAGGCAGGGAGTGTGAGGTCTTCCTGCAGAAGGACAGGGACTACTGGGGAAAGCAAGGAATAAAAACAACACTTTTGTACAGTTCCTCTTTGCTTTAGTGATTACAGCCTGGGGCAGTTTCTAATGCCGGATACATATATTTAGTACTTTATTCATGTTTCTAAACTAAAATATATCATTATTATTATTATATATTTTATGTACGGTTTTATTATTTTTAGTTTCTATATAGTTATATAATTATATAAGTATACATATAATTATATGTATAATTTTACTCCTTTCTTCCTTGCACTTCCCTCTTCTCCCCCCCAGATGTAGGCAGACACACATCTGGCTTCTATCAGTTAGGGAGTAAGTAGCTTTAAGCACATCCTGTCAAATTGTCTGTTCCCAAAAGCAATACCAACACATTCAGTGAATGTTATTTTTCCCCACAGTTATGTTCTTGATTGGACCACAAATTTTTCCATAATACTGTATTTGAAAAATAAGACATTCTAGCTCTTTATACACATAATCAGCCCCCTACCTCCAGCCTCTTTTAGAAAACTTTTTTTTTAATGAAGCGTTAAGTAGATTGTATTCCAGCCCTGGAAAAACACATTGAGGATTAGTTACACTTTTTTTTTCATTTGTGGTGATTGAGTTCTCATTCTTTATGTCTGTGTACTAATTGGGGCTAGTGTAGCTAGCTCCTCTTCCCCACATGTCTGGGATATGCTGCCAGAATAATTCTAGATCAGATATTATTCACAAAATGAAATAATACTATTCACAACATGAATTTAAAGTTAGTTAAATGGGAGGAATCTAAGATGGCGGCATAGGTAAACACCTACACTGCTGCCTCGCACAACAATTTCAAAACTACAACTAAAAGACAGAACGGACATCATCCAGAACCACAGGAAAGCTGGCTGAGTGGAAGTTCTACAACTAGAGGGAAAGAGAGGGGCTCACGGAGACCCAGAGGAGCTGCAAAAAGCCGAGGTAATGAGACGCGCGCGCTGAGAGAGCGGGTGCCGGAGTACCTGGCTGGCTTCCTCTGGCGGGAGGGAAACGGAGACTCCCAACGGCATTGAACCCCTTATCTTACGACACTAAACCCCAGATCCAGCCGAAACTCATACGGGGGGAGTTTGGACTGTGAAAAGGGAGAGGTGCACGGAAATTTAGGGGAGTCGCAGAAGATCAGGTCTGGTCTCGCACACGGACGGTGCTGCGCGGAGGACAGATTGCTGATTGTGCTGCTGGCTTTCGCGAGTGGGCGGGAGACAGACCCTCCGAACTGTGCCACTTCTGACTCCACTAAGCCCCTGTTTCGGGCGAAACCCTGGGGACCTAGACTCGTGTAGTCTTAGTGCTCAGGGGAGCTGGAAAGGCAGCGGTTAGAGGCACTGCGGGTGCGGGCGTGCGCACAAGGACCGCTCCAGGGATTACCCAGTCACGTGAGACTCAGGGGCCATGGAGGGCGGGGCCGACTGGAAGGCAAGGCGGTCCCTTAAGCCCTGAGACTCCACCCCTCCCAAGCTCAACAGAGGCTTCTGCGGCTTTGCCTCTGGCATCATAAAGCTGAATCCAACACAGAAGTTTCCCCGGCATAGTGAAAATGCCGAAACAAGGGAAGGGATCACAAACAAAAGAAATGGAGAAAAAAAAAAAAAAACGA
>JAAGEH010000389.1:10642164-10713557 GCA_011751065.1 Lasiurus cinereus
TAATTTTAAAAAAAAAAAAAAAAACGACTGGATATAGAGTTCAAAACCACGCTTGTAAGTTTTTTCAAGAATATGCTAGAAAAATTCGATAAATTTAGTGAGACCCAAGAGGAGATGAAAAAGGACCAACTAGCGATACAAAAGAGCCAACTAGAGAAGGAAAAGGTCCTACTAAAGATGGTAAAGGACCAAATAGAAATTAAACATACACTGACTGAAATAAAAAATATTATACAGAGTCCTAACAGCAGACTAGAGAAAGGCAAGAATCAAGTAAAAAATTTGAAATATAAAGAAGCAGACAACATTCAACTGGAAAAGCAAGAAGAGAAAAAAAAAATCCAAAAATGTGAACATAATGTAAGGAGACTCTGGGACAGCTTTCAGCGTACCAACATCAGAATTGTGGGGGTGCCAGAAGAAGAGAGAGAGCAAGATACTGAAAACCTGTTTAAAGAAATAATGACTGAAAACTTCCCACATCTGGTAAAAGAAATAGACTTACAAGTCCAGGAAGCACACAGAACCCCAAAGAAAAGGAATCCAAAGAGGACTACACCAAGACACATCATAATTAAAATGCCAAGAGCAAAAGAGAAAGAGAATATTAAAAGCAGCAAGAGAAAAACAGTTTATTACCTACAAGGGAGCACCCATACGACTGTCAGCTGATTTCTCAACAGAAACGATGCAGGCCAGACGGGAGTGGCAAGAAATATTCAACGTGATGAATAGCAAGAACCTACAACCAAGAATAATCTATCCAGCAAAGCTAACATTCAGAATTGAAGGGCAGATAAAGAGCTTCACAGAGAAGAAAAAGCTAAAGGAGTTCATCAACTCCAAAGCAGTATTATATGAAATGCTGAAGCGTACTCTTTTAGAAGAGGAAGAAGAAAAAGGTAAAAGCCAAAAAATTATGAACAACAAATACATATCTATCAAAAGTGAATCTAAAAATTAAGTGAATTAAAAATTTGATCAACAGAATGGACTGGTGAATATAATAGAATCAGGAGCACAGAAAGGGAGTGGACTGATAATTCTCAGGGGGGAAGGGGTGAAGGGTGTACAGGGAGAGACTGGACAAAAATCATACACCTATGGATGAGATCAATGGGAGGGAGCTAAGGGCAGAGGGAAGGGTGGGAGCTGGGTGGAGGGGTGCTATGGAGGGGAAAAAAGAGAAACAAATGTAATAATCTGAATAATAAAGATTTAGTTAAAAAAAATAAAGTTAGTTAAATGATTTGAAGAATTCTAAACTTCAAACTCTTACTTTAATTGTACTACTAAAGATTTGAGATATAAAAATTTTCATTATTTTTCTTTGTAAAAAATTAAAAATAGATCCTGCATTTTCTTCAAGAAATTTTATTGACAGTATTTTTCAAAATGTAACACTCACTGCTAAAGACTGTAGTAATATTTTTTTTCTGGTTTCCAGTGGTAGCATAATTCATGGTTAGGCTGGATTTTGCAAGAACTTTTTTTGAGGGGTATGTGGTGAGGAGGTGCATTTTATCAGACACCTGATAGAAACCTTGGTTTACTACATGCATGAGAAAAATTCAAACAAGTTTCAGTAACAACAGCTTCTTTAATAGAAGAAGGGCATGGTCTTTTTCTAGACTTTGAAATTATAACTTGATAAATTATTTAATAACTTAAAAAAATAAGTTTCTTTATTTTTAAAAATATGCAAGTATAATGGAAGAGGAAAGTAGTGTGTGAATTAGTTGTATTCTCTTTTTGCATTAGTGATTCTCTTCCAAATAGCCCAGATGACTTCTCAGGTACCTGCTACATTTGACTGGTCAATGAGATCACTGTTAGCATTGCTGGTTTTTCTTACATGTGCAAATGAATCTGAACAAAATCACAAGAAATTATTGTTTTCAGATATGTAGTGTGTTCCTTCTAAAATGATGCAACCTATCCTCAGTGGGGCAAAAGTATGTTTACGGTAGTATGTATGCAAAACACAGAGTTTATTCTTGTGTTATTACTTATTAATTATTGTATTATTTTTTCATACAAACAACTGCAAACCTACTTTTGCCTCAACCTGTACTATATATCTGCCTCTTGGGGGAAATTTGATTCAATTAAATCTTTTTGATTCAATTATGTATTTTGTTACTTAATCTGTATTGTATTTGCCATTAATTTTGATCCAATGTTTTGTACATGGTGAACCAAAATTCTTAAATACCTTGACATTAATAGATCATGTCATCAAGATAAATTGTATTTTAAGAAGTCAGTATAGTATCTCTTCCAACAGTCATCTCATCTCAGGACAAGATTTGACAGGATTTTGTGCAATAGAACCTTCATAACCCCCTACCCTCCCACCAGACACATACACCACACACTGTACATGTATGAGTGAATGACCAGTTCCAGATTAGGGAAACTGAACTTTTGTTTCTGGCAAGTGGCAATTGATATCCGTCATATTTAAGTGTGTGTGCCTCTTTTTTATCTGTACCTTGGTAGCATTAGGTAACTAAATGTTTTGCCTTTATCTTTTCACTTATTTTTTGTGAATTATATTTATTAGTATTTATATTAGAAACATAATGTAAAGAAAACAAATTTAATTTATAATCTTATCCAATTATTTTTAAAATAATACACCATTATTTAAAATAACAAATCACTCATGTGATACCTTCAAGAAGAAGTGTATATGCCCAGTGATTCCACTTTTGGGAATTTATCCTAAGAATCCCGAAACACTAATTTTAAAGAATATATGCAACCCTATGCATTGCTCGTTACTTACAATAACCAAGATTTGGAAATAGTCCAAATGCCCATCAGTAGATGAGTGGATAAAAAAGCTGTAGTACATTATACAATAGAATACTACTCAGCCATAAAAAAGAAGGAAATCACCGAGACCGGTTTGGCTCAGTGGATAGAGCGTCGGCCTGTGGACTGAAAGGTCCCGGGTTTGATTCCGGTCAGGGGCATGTACCTTGCTTGCGGGCACAACTCCAGTAGGGAGCGTGCAGGAGGCGGCTGATCGATGTCTCTCTCTCATCGATGTTTCTGACTTTCTATCCCTCTCCTTTCCTCTCTGTAAAAAATCAATAAAATATATTAAAAAAAAAAAAAAGGAGGAAATCTTACCCTTTGAGACATCATGGGTGGACCTGGAGAGCATTATGCTAAGTGAAATATGCCAGTCAGAGAAAGACAGGTACCATATGATTTCACTCATGGGGAATCTAATGAACAAAATGAACTAATAAGCAAAATAGAGACTCACAGAGAGCAAGCAGTCAACGTTGGAGGGTGGGGATTGAGCAAGAAAAAGAAAAAAAGGAGGAAAAAAACCTCATGGTCATGGACAGTAGTGTGGTGATTGTTGGAGGAATTTGAGGAGGGTGTGACGATGATAAATGATGGAAGGAGACTTGATTTTGGGTGGTGAGCACACAATACAGTGTCTATTTGAAATGTTATAGAATTGTGCACTTAAAACTTGTATAATTTTATTAACCAGTGTCACCCCAATAAACTTAATGAAAAAGGAAAAAGAGAGCTTAAGTCTAAAAGAAACAAGAAAAAATGTATATGTATATTCTAGGATATGTGTGTGTTTATGCAGGCTTTTTTATATATACAAAAGTTCTTATACATAGTGTCATTATTCTTATGACTTAATGTAAGGATGACAAAATATTATAAGACTACTAGAGGCCTATTGCACAAATTCGTGCACGGGTGTGGTTCCTCAGGGTGGACTGTGGAGATGGGGCCCCAGCTTGCGTCCCCAGCCTCGCAGCCCCGCAGCCCTGCAGCCCCGCCTACGCCAGCCTTTCACTGCTCCACTATCCCACCCAGCTCCCTCAGCGTCTGGAATCCAGGCAGTGGCCCTGACACTGCTGATTGCTGTCTGTGGCGTATTGGGTTCCCGCTTGTTCCTGCCTTGACCTGGCGCTGCCTGCTCACCTCCACCATCCTGCCGTGGTCCTGCTCTCTTCGGAGCCTATTGGGGCCAGCAGGGCCTCCACTGCTACCAGCGCCACATCACGGATGCCTGGCATGTTCTGTGCCGCCTCCCGATGGTCAGCGCACGTCATAGCGAGCACTCGAACTCCCATTTGACTGACCACCCAATGGGACAATTTGCTTATTAGATTTTATTATATAGAATGTCATAATTTATAGTCACAATTTAGCCAATATCAATCATACTATGGACATACAAATGGCTTCCAGTTCTTTGGCTATTAAAAGTGTTGCAATAAATATCCTTGGGCATATAACTGCTGCTTTCACACATATACTCATGGGATAAGATCCTAGCTGGGAATTGTTGGCTCAAAAGAGCACTAATTTTAAGAGCATATAAAGCAATGATCTACACATTACATGACGACAGTTTGTTATTGTTTAAATACATCTGAGTGGCAGAAATTGGCCAATAGTGTGATGACAGTAAAAATAAAATGATTCAGATTCCCTGGGATGTGTAATTACCTATAATTAATTGTCATCAACTTTAGACTTCACTGATTTAAACTTTTCGTCAGTATTTTCCCCCTGTTGTTTCACAAGCAGTCAGTAAACATTCTCGAGGTTCATATTAGATCAAAGACCATGAAAAAAAGGAGAGCCACAGCCTTCCTGTGCTTAACTACATCTTCCCAGTTGGTTGCTCTAGGAATGCTGTGTTGTAATGTTCAGAAAGAAGTTTGCATTTTCCATTAATGAGTGTGTTTTCCCTCCCTCAGGTGGAAGGGAAGATGCTGGAAAAGTTGAGCACTGAAGAGGCATGGTGTTGTTCCTGTAACTTAGAACTGGAGAGGAGGCAAGATGCTGGCATAGCTGTTAAACTGAGAACCTGCTATGCCAACATATTGCCATCTCTCTTGTCTGACAGCAGCCAGGGCCACCTGCATGTCGCTCCTCCACGTATTGCTATGGATGAGTGCCCTTCCTCAGATGTGGGTTTCTGAGACACTGCTCTGCTACTTCTCTGACCTCTCTCCCACTGTGCACTGAGTCACTCTGTTTTACCCACACCAGCTTTTCTGGCTCTTCTTTGGATATACCCACTGTGTTTCTCTGCCTCTTTGCTTACCTGCCTCTTTCTCCTTTTTTGGATTTCAATGAGGACGTCACCTCATCCATGAAGCCTTCCTTGACCACACTGTCTAAAATAGTTGTCACAGCCCTAACCAGTTTGGTTCAGTGGATAGAGGGTCAGCCTGCAGACTCAAGGGTCCCTGGTTCGATTCTGGACAAGGGCATATACCTTGGTTGTGGGCACATCCCCAGTAGAGGGTGTGCAGGAGGCAGATTGATGTTTCTCTCTCATTGATGTTTATAACACTCTCTCTCTCTCTCTTTCCCTCTCTCTTCCTCTCTCTCTTTCTCTCTCTCTTCCTCTCTGTAAAATATCAATAAAATATATTTTAAAAAATAAAATACTGTCACATACCCCAGTCACCCTTCACACCAGAGCCTTGCTTTGTTTTTTCAAAACATTGGTTACTGCCTGAAACACATTTGTTGACTTGCTTAGTTGTTTTCTCTCCCACATTAGAATGTAAGCTCTTTGAGAGTTAGGGACCTTGTTTGTCTTGTCCAACCACTGTATCACCAGAGCCTGACACATAGTAGGCACTCAATATGTATTTTTGAAGCTCCATTCTGACTTTTGTCATACAAGAAAGATATCAAATAATTATATTTTTCCCATTGCAAATGGCTTTGGTGAAATCCTGATGCACAATAATCATGAAGAAAAAAACAGATGTTTAATTCTGGGTCTGCAAACTAACTCCTTAAAGCACTCACAAAATATATACCATTGGGCCCACAGATTCATGGAAGCCAGCATGTTGTAGTGGGAAAAGTATAGGTTCAAAATAAAGTTGAGGGTTGAATCTCACCACTGTTGTTGCCTAACTGTGTTCTTGTACAAGTCAGTTAACCTTGAGTTATGGTTTTTTCAATGTCTAAAATGGGTGGGAGTGGGGGGTGATGGGGAGAGATTAACCTGGGAATTTATATGAGTACAAGAGGCCTGGTGCATGAAATTCATGCACAGTGGTGAGGGGTGTCCCTCAGCCCGGCCTGCACCCTCTCCAATTTGGGACCCTCAGGGGATGTCTGACTGCTGGTTTAAACCCAATCTGGATCGGGCCTAAACCAGCAGTCGGACATCTCTCTCACAATCTGGGACCGCTAACTCCTAACCACTCCCCTGCCTGCCTGCCTGATTGCTCCTAACTGCTTCTGCCTGCCAACCTGATTGACACCTAACCACTCCCCTGCCAGCCTGATCGCACCCAACTTCCCTCCCCTGCCATAACTCACCTCTTTACCAGGACCCGCCTTTGTGCAAGGCGGTGGACACACCAGGACCATCCTCATCTGTGCCACGCAGAGCCACAGAGCCCCCAGGCCTCCTGGTGCAGAGCGGCTGCTGGGCTCTGCCTCCGCTGTGTGCTGGCCATCTTGTGGCAATATTGCGTGAGGGCATGCCGCCACCTAGACTTTTATTATATAGGATATGCATAGCCCATGACCACAGATAATAGTGTGGTGAAGGCCTGGGAGGGGCTGGTGGAGGGTGGAGGGGGTCAATGGAAGAAAAAACAAAGAGGACATCTAATACTTTCAATAATAAAGATTATTATCTATTAAATTTCTGATATATGTATAGTAGTAGACACCCAACAACTTATAATTATTTTACTACCATGAAAAATAATGAATTTCTCCTTAGTTAGATACAGGTAATCTGACATGGAATGTGCAGAAATTCTGCCAGAATCATAGTGTATGTAGGAACTGTGTTCAGAGATAGTGAGAGGCCAAGGAGTTAATTGTCCATCATCTCAAATTCTTATCCCTTGGTTGGTTCTTCTTTACCTTCTTCTTCTTCCTCCTCTTCTTCTTCTTCTTTTTCTTTTTAGTTACTCGTTGTCTATAGATCTCTTTTAAAAGAAACTTACAGATTCACTTTACAGAGTAAGAATATTTAAATACTATTCATGTTTTTAAGCATTGAAACTTTAGGAAATAGTATTGCTTTAATGAACTAAGTTTTATTTTTATTTTGATGCCTTTCTGAGAAACAAAATGACAATCACTACTCTTGACTTATTATTTATTGTTACTCATTATAACTGTAACATCCAGAAAGTGTTCATTATACCTATGTCATACCTATGAGCTGCTAATTTAACAAAAATATGTAGCACAGAGGTATGGCACTTTTAGTTTCCAAGGTTTATATCTGAGAATGTTTAGTTATAGACATAATTTAAAACTCAATATGATCAATATGTACCTTAAGGAATATTATGCTACTTTTCTAATCTGAAGTATCTCCAGGTTTATTGTCTCAATCTTGATGGCTTGAGGATTCATCACTTCAGTTTTTCAATTCTTGAAGTTATCAGCCAGAAATAAATATGCAGAACATCAGCCCTGGAGGATCATTATATAAGATAACATTGCTCTCAAAGACTTTTAAGGAGCCACACAGTAACAATAGCTAAAAATTAGAATCCACATTGCCTTAGTTCTCTCTCTGCCAGGAAAAATAACTGGTGCCGGATCAATGGCCAGGACATATAGCTTATTATAAAAACTGCTATTACTTAATACCTTTTTTTAACCTACAACTTGGTTCTAAAAAAAACTTGTTTCATGAGTTTTGGGGGCTTCTTTTGCCTTTTTCAGAGTTTCATCTATCCTCATCTACATTAATTGATGGGTGCCCCTTGACTTCACTGCAGTTGATGAACTGGATACCTAATGGAAATTAATGTTGAGCTCACTTAGCTCAGTCCTCCATGGCTTAATGAGTTTTACTGTAATTTGCTAAATACTAGAACCTTCTTTCGGATTCCAAGTGATCATAGGGAAGGAAAAACAAAACTTAGGACATAGAAACACCAAAATGATAGGTTAAGAAATTGATACTCTAAAGTATCCAATAACATCTCTCAGTCAATGGTTTGTACACTTGTGTTGCATCACCTATCTCCTGGAGAGCTTGTTTATAAAACAAACAAAGCAGATCCCAAACCATCCCTTAGACATTGTTACTTAATAGGTCTTGATTGAGACTTAAGAATCGTCACTTTTAACAAGCACCTATTTTGATGCAGTTTGACAATGGACTACAGTCTGAGAACGCTTGTGTTGGCTAATGGTAAGTCGGGGCAGGTTTTTAAAGATCGGGACAATTCCCAATATGGGACTTGGGCATGGTCTTGAAAGCAGCCTCCTTTCCTGCTGCATCTGTGTGGACAGAAAACTGGAGCAGCGTTTTGTAATTGTGCTTTATACTCTGAGGTTTCTTACATAAACAGCCCCTATGACTACACACAGGAGCCCACGGTTTGTCCATGTGCTTCTGCAGAGCTGGTTTTCACTTCAATCATCGGCTCTCCTCTGGTTCATTACAATTCCCAAGATGTTTTATTTTCTTTTCTGATAAACTTGATATTGACCTAAATCCTTTACTTCTAAATATACATTCTTCTCTAGGATTTCTGTCCAATTGTAAATGATATATGAGCTCCTTGAGGCTGGAGACTACATCTAATTATGCAGAAGAGGAATTTCTAACATGTATAGGATTCCTATGGTGGTAAATCGTTCTGTAAATCAACGGATCACATTTTAATTGATCTATTAAGTTTAATTTGTGTGGATTTCTTAAAAGTTTGGTACATCTTTTCCTTTCTGAAACAGTATGGTTGAAATAGAAGGAGCTCCAGAGTGAAAGGCAGGCAAGATTGAGGCTCTAGTCCCACTCCTGTCACTTTCTGACTCTGTAGGTGACTTTGGGCAGATCATTTAATCTCTTCCCTTATTGGTGATCTGGGGTAATAGTAAGAGACCACATGGTATATTAGGAAGAAAGCAAATATAGCTGTAGGAACTAAACTGGAAGATAATCTACAAAAAAGAAAGTGAAGATTTTTAATAGTAATTTTACTTAAAATTTTTCAGTGTTTTACTGCTTTGTGTTGTTATTGTGTAATTTAAATATGACCCAAAAAATGAATTCTGGATAAAGGTAGAGCTTTGTTCTCATTCAGCGTAAGCCTATTTGCTAATTCCAGTGAAGAAGAAGAAATGTGATACTCTAGTTACTTTTAAGTTGAAAAAAGGTCCAGCTTTTCCTTTGCTGTTTAGAAGTTTAGAAACAGGTTGTAGACCTTCAAACTATGATGATAGCAATTCTGTGATTCATATACCTGCTTTCTAGCTCATTGGCTTATGAGATTCAAATTAGATAAGACATGTAAAGCTGCTTTGAAAATGGTAAGAAGCTATGTGTAGTCCTAAGATGTTTATAAACCCATCCCAACCCCCCTGCCTCCCTTTAGCCCTCAATTTGCTTTTGAAGTGATTTAATAAAATATGTTATTCTAAACCTGTCTGTAAAGTTTAAATTCCTAGTGTTCTAATTATTTGCCATTACCTTTGTAGCAGCTAGACTGACAGATCCTGTATGGAAAAGATTGATATTCCATCAACACATGTCTCAAAACCACATTTAAACCAAAGGACTACTTTTAGTTTCACTGAAGCTTAGGTGATGTTTTTATTGCCATATAAACATTTTATGTATTTATTGAATGTGTATTAGAAAAATATACAGCTGGGGAAAACATTGTGGAATGTGTTAGATCTTTCTTCCATGCATCTTTCAAATTGAGAAGTCTGTACAGTATATTATACTTGGATAAAGAACGTTTTAGTTTTAAGTGAGGATTAATGGACTGTATCTATGCATTGCTTATATGGTCACATATTGCATTGTATTAAGAATTGCTAATATTTCCCAATGTCTTTCCATCTTAGATCTTTGAAAGCAAAGGTTAGTTGGTAAATGATGAAGTCCATTTATAAGTCGATTAGCCAGTCTGAGCAAGTATTTGAGGATAGGCATGTGTCCCTTTTTTGGAGGTAAGAGTCCTCAATGCCAAACTGGAGTTTCCATTGACAGAGCAGGTACATAATCTGTACATACGCAACAAAAGTAGATACTCTTTTTTAAGTAGTATAAAGAACTTTCAAAGTATCAGCTTATGTCAAAAAGACAGCGAGTGCATTTGCCATGCAATGCCTATGCAATACCATGAGTAAAGCAAATAAGAAAAATGTCAGCCAAGGTAATATGCCAAATTTGGAATTCAAAATCTAGAAGCCCAGAAAGATCTGTTCTGAGGAGAAACCTCAACCATGCATGAAACCAAGCTGGAATGGTTTTACAGGAAGATGAGGTAGTTACTGGGAAGTGGCCACCTTCATAGTTTGCATACTTTGGAAATATGTTCTAATTGCTTAACTTTCCAGAAATCTGGGTGGTTTAACTTGCTGATTACAGATTAATTACCTGACCATTGAAAGAATTTGTAGAAGTGTTCTCATAGAATTTATGTGGCCAAGAATCAGCTCTGCCCAGGTCTTCTCCCCTGCCTTTCCACCTGCAAACCTTTCCTGATTTCTACAACTGTATGAGGGACTCATATACTGGATTTTGGAGACTAGTCATAAAAAATTAGGTTTGGTCTATTGCTGGATTGTGTGTGGGTGTGTGTGTGTGAGAGAGAGAGAGGGAGAGGAGGTAATGTTGGGAAGGAGATCAAGGTCTAATCTACGTAAAAGAAGTATCAGCACTTGAGAATGAAAAGGGGGAAATGAAGGAAGTGAATGTAACTGGTGGCAAGGCCACAAACTGAAAAATAAGACAAAACTCACCTTTCAAAATTAAAGTGATTGGAGTATTTAGATGAATGTTTCCCTAAATTTAATGCATTCAAAATAATTACATAGTGCTTATAATTATTCTGAATTATATGACTTCTTTGCATCATACTTTCATTGAATATAAAAGCTCTTTGGTCTTTTGAGAATTACAGAATCCTTTACTCACCTTTCTATGTCATGGCCTCTATTTGTTTCCAGTTATTTATTACATCATTCAATATTAAGTACGTACCATGTACTGTGTACAGAGTACCATTCTATGCCTTGCGGCTTATAAAGATAAGCCATTGCAAATTTGATTGTAATAGGAAAGTACATTTTTATATGAGGAAATGTAACAAGGGAACCTACTGCAAACGGAATGGTAAAGGAAAACCATTCCAAGAAAGAGATGTTTTAAGTTTAGTCAGATCCTCCTACAAGTGCTTCGTGAGGAGAAAAGGCATGTCTCTCTTCCTTGTATATCTTCAGGGTTCCTAGTATAGAACCTTGCACATTTGATAAATAAACTCAGAACATGGTGGTTACTAATGTTCTGCTTGATGTACGAAGTACTTCGAAGGGGTCAGCTTTGATTAAGGTGTAAACACACACACACACACACACACACACACACACACACACACGCGCGCGCGCGCGCGCAGTTGAAGTGTAATTGCTATGGTCCCTTTTGCTAAGTGAGGGCTCATTTTCCTGCTCGGGCTTTCTAGGAATGCTTTTCTTCTATAGCTTCTGTGATTAGTTTCTATTGATTTGAAGGATCAGAGACTCACTGAGGTCACCTCAAGAAGAAGGGGCATAGTGTAAGAATTCATGATGGAAAGATGTCAAGAACCAAAGCATTCCTAGTCGGGTTTGATTCCAGTCAAGGGCACATTCCGGGGTTGCAGGCTCAATCCCCAGTAGGGTCGTGCAGGAGGCAGCCAATCAATGATTCTCTCTCATCATTGATGTTTCTCTCTGGCCCTCCCTCTATATCAATAAAAACATTTAAAAAAAAAAAAAAGAACCAAAGCAGCTCCAAGGCTCTGCCCACTCTCCCTGGTCATTTCCCATATGCCTATTGTTCATTGCTTCCTACTCCCCTCTGGGAATCTACTTCAGTTCCTTCTTCAGTTCACTTTTCTATTCTTACTCATTTTTCTTTTACTCAGAACCTTGGCTTAAAATGGCTCTTGTGGATACCATCACCTGTTTTAATGGACTCAGCATCACTACCTTTCAGCTTCACCTCCACTATAGATTGTACCGTGTGTCCCAATTGTAGTTCCCAAGATTTAGTACCTGATGGGCCTCTCTCCTTTTGTGCCAAACCATGTGATAAGGTCCTTGCTTCATGTGTCACTTTGATCTAATCACTTCTCACCTACTACACAACATGGCTGCCTCGGTCATAGGAATTGGGGACATGGTCCCCCTTCGTTAGTGTTTTAGGCAGTCTCTGCCTACACCCACTAAGTGCCATCAATGGATATCATGTATATATCCAATATACTTACAAAAATATAATTATTTTTCTATCCAATACCTAACCAAACTTCCACAAACACTATAATAATTTTTTAAATATATTTTAATGCTTTTTTACAGAGAAGGAAGAGGGATAGAGAGTTAGAAACATTGATGAGAGAGAAACATCAATCAGCTGCATCCTGCACACCTCCCACTGGGGATATGCCTGCAACCAAGGTACATGCCCTTGACTGGAATCAAACCTAGGACCCTTCAGTCCCCAGGCCGACGCTCTATCCACTGAGCCAAACCAGTTAGGGCTATAATAATTTTTTGATTAAAAAACATCATATCCCCAATTCTTGTTTTCCCCTTCTCCTGTGTTTTTTTCCCCCTCTTTTTTTGTAATGTACTTCGTCCTTTAAGCCACTCATTTATAGGACTTTCTCACATACGCATAAGATTTCCATATGATGATGTTCCAGGAAGTCTTAAATCTTAGAGATTCCTTCTCTCTCCTCTGCTTCAGGTTTTTATAAACAGAGCTCACATAGATTCCCAATGTCTGCTGTTTGCCCTCTCTTATACATTCTCTTATCATATTGTTTCCAAGAATTTGGGGTAAACTGTTTTGAGAATATGTTAGGCTGGGTCTCTTCATTTCATTTTTGAGTCAGCTTATTTTAACACTTCCCCTACAAGTGAATTTGATATTCAGTGATATGTTGAGTGATTGAGTTAGTGAAGTCCTGAGGGGGAGAGGGGAGGCCTTTCTAGATTAAAGTAATCAAGTCTAATATCTTGTGAAATTTCCAAGATCTTTCAACTTTGACTTAATTCCAAAGTTATATAATACAGAATAGCTCATGAGATGAAGCTAAGCCTATAGCATAAATACCCCTAGTTTCTACTTCAATCTCATTCTATATTTTTCTTCATGTGCTCCCCAAAATATCCTTTTATGGTGTAGCCAGGATCAGGGATAAGCATTCTTTTTCTTTGGCCTTTTTTAATTTTAAAACATTAGTGGACTGAGTTTTTTAAATAGTAATCAGGCAGTGTGCTGATATGCACTCTTTTGTGGCATTTCTCTTGCCTTTAGCTAATATTTGTAATTCCTTACTAATGTGTTTTGGTATGTTTGTTTATTCTCCAGCATTTCTTAAGAGATGGCAAAATTACAAGAGAATCTGAAAGCTAACAACATATTCTTTCAGGAAGGCCAAGCGGAGTGATAATTTAGATAAACAGTGTAATGTGTAACATTCAAAACCAATCTCCAAGGATTCAAATAAGGCATATGTAGACTTCACTCCTGTCGCTGATAGGCACTCAGTAAATATTTTTTAAAATGACTGACAGAATTTTCATTTAAGTAAAGTGTATGGTCATTTCAGATGCTCACCACCTGGATTTTAAAGGAGTAACAAATACATAAAAGCCAATATTTTTTTTGGGGGGGGGGGTGGAGCATAAAAAGTAATTAATGGCAGCATTGGCTTCCAGAAAAGTCTCAAAATTTACTAGGTAGTACTTGCTGAAACCACCCTTTGAAAAGGCTGCCAGAGAATCCCACGTGCAATACCCTTCTCTTCCACACTCCATTTGCCAGCATCCTCATTGGGGCTGGGGCGGGTTGCCGGAGGGATGGGGTAAGGGGATCTCAGAAGCACACTTGAACTTCATTCTCTATTTATTTAAGCTTAAATTCCCTTATTTGCCAGTAGATCAGCTTATTGGTTTTTAACATCTTTAAAGGCAAGAATATTTAGGAGTCATAGTGTTATTAAAAGAACACCATAAATTATTGCTAAGACAACATTAATTATATGTTATAGGCAAATCAAATACCACCTTGAGAAGTCAAGATAAATGATTGCCCACACTAATGGTTTAAAACCAGTTTATGAGGAAAACGCATACACTGGAGAAAGCTCTAGTAAGGTACTGTATACGCACTGGGAAATACTTGCTATTATTTGATTTTAGCAGTAGATCTCTAGCTTCGACTTGCAAAATCTTTGTTCCATTGAGACTGAGAACCAATGGTCTTAACTATTTACCTCTTGATAATTTAAAGAATCACAGATCTGCCCTGGCCAATGTGGATCAGTTTGTTTAGGCGTTGTCCCATGCACTAAACGGTTGCTGGATTGATTTTAGGTCAGGGCACATACTTGGGTTGTAAACTCAATCCCCAGTAGAGCATATGCAGGAGGCCACCAATGGATGTTTCTCTCCCTCCTCCTTATTCTCTCTCTCTAAAAGATCAAATAACTAACTAAATTAAATATATATATTAAGTATATATTTTAAAGCCTAATTTAAATTTTTTAAACTTTCAGATGATTTCTTATTTACAAAACTTGTTTGCACTTATATCTTGATAAATTCCAAAGTGCCTTATACCTATTGCCTGATCTTTAATACCTTCAGCTTTCTACCAACTTCCTCCCCTACCATACTTTTTTTTTTTCTTTCCACATCAGTGTGTGATTTTCTACTTATGGCTGAATAAACATTAATTAGAGATAGAAAAATTCAATTTTGTTAAAATCTAATATTAAGCATGATAGTGTTCTGGCTCATACTCTCCTTAAAAAAAATCACTTTCTTTTTAAACGGTCCATCTGGTAATGTGAATGTACAAATGATGTAGTCATGAGCTATGATTTAAAATTATACATTTTTTTAAAGTCCACATGATGAATATAAAATGTTATCTCCTTGGTCTCTAAAATTCCAACAAATAACCTCAAAGTTTTATAGTCCTACAATACTGTGTACTCAGCTTTCAATCTCAAGCAACAGCTGCCTGGCAACATTGTATCATGTCTATTCCCCTCCCTCTACAATATAAATTGTTTGCTTTAAAAATGATATTTTTTGCTTTGTACATAAATAAGCATGCTGATGGTTCAAAAAGAAAATAATTCTGAGGGCCTCAGAACTGATGTAACTAACCCATCTTGAAAGTATCAGTACACCACCAGCCAGGGAGTCCATTCATTACAGGGTGATCTTAATCTGTTTTGACCTTCAGGATGGGTTAGATGAGTAGGAAGAGGCTGAGTTTATATTCCCAAAGCTAATGAATGGTTTCATTATATGACCTGACTGTATCTACTGCACAGTCACAGTGACAAAGAGGACATTGAAACACACACATACACACAAAACCAACAAAAAAAAACCACAACAACAAAAAAACAACACCTTTTCTGCTCCAAAGAGAACTGTCACCACCACACAGGATGCTTCTCAAAGACACTGTCATCATTCCAGCTTGCTCCACCCATGCCCCAGTTGCTACCTATTGTGGGTGTGAGTTACCATTTCCAAGCCATCTTCTGTCGAATCTCCAGAGGGACCACGAATCCCAGAGGGACCATGCTGGGCAACAGTCTCCATTTACATCTTTAGAAATGACCTTCCTCATCTTGCATTCACACGTGACCCCAGGAAGCAGGGCTTGAGTTTCCTGGCTTCCTAGGTCCATCAGAATGAAGTGTGACACTGATCCATGGGGTCAAGCTGAGTTGCCCTCAGGAAATTGATCATGAAGATAAATGGACCCGATGGTAAAAGTGTAATTAAACCCAGAAAAATTGAAATTAGGTAACTCTGTTCAACAGTCCTCCCTTTTTGTGTTGCAGGCCTAGATTCTCAGCTTTTATAAAGAACTTTACAAATCTACTGCACCTTTAATAATACTTTTTTAAAATACCCATGTCTTGTCCTAGTTTTTAGTTTATTTACAGCTTATTTATTTGAGACAACAGATCTTACCTTCACCCACAAGAGCATTTTTACCTGGAATTCAGGTGAACTTGCACTCCTGGCATTGCAGTCTTGGGGCCATTTGGATGTTCTCCCACCTCACTGATCTTTTGATAATATTGGTACCAATGGGAGCATTTCCTGGAGCCACTTTAGACCCTATCCTCCTTATGCTTCCAGTCCTGGTTGTCGACTGTGCCAAGGGAAATGTGTGACCAGGTAGTCAGACCATGTTACTTGGTAAACTCATTAATCTCCGGGCCAAGTCAGACACTAGTCTTCATATCTGCTTTCTGGTGGTTACAAAAGGTAGCAGTATTGATTTTAGACAGCTCTGTCACTTAGTAATTGCTTAGAGCTTTGAAAAATGTAGGCCAGATTAAGAAGGCAAAGGACAAAGGTTTCATCTCTTTAATATTTTAGAGTCTTCCAGTTTATTATTTGTCTTTACTCTACCAAGAAGTGAAGCCACCCAAGTTATTCTCAAAACTCAGTGATGAGTGAATCCCAAATGTGGCAAAGCCTCATGAGGTAACAGTGACTTCTCTGGTGTTTGTCTCTTTTAATCCGTCCAATGTTTCCTCAAGGAAGGAAGAAGTGACAAAGCCACACTGAGAGTTGACATCAGAGGCCCCTAGGATGGAATCTTAGTTTGATTCTTATCTGAGGAGGATTTCATAATATCAAATAAAATAAGTATGAATTGGAGGAGAAAAGAGACTCCAAAATGGCAGGACATAAATATTAAATTACTAATACTAGGCAATTTAGCTGTGTTACCTTATTAAATTCTTATGACTATTCTGCAAGGTTATTATTAACATACCTGTACAAAACATGGACACTTACTAAAGTTAACTCTCCAAGTACTGTATACCTAATATGCTGGACTTCACAGCAAACACAATCTCAGGGTAAAACACAGACCCTTTCAAATGCATCATTTTGTTCTAGGATAACAGACAGTGTTAAGTTGACTGGCACATTTCATAAAATATGTATTTTGGCAGATCATTTCCATAATGATTTCCATCTAGAATTCTTGCTAACTTTTTTAGGTCAAAAGCATAGTATCCGTTAAGAGTTTGCATACCATTCTGGGAGAAAAATGTTCACTCACATCATCTGGCCCATTTAGCTTATTCACATAAAAGCATTGGACACTGTTAGACTATCCTTCTTTCCTGAAAACTGGTTTTTCCTTTTACTGATCTAAACACTCTTCGTTCTAATGCTGCAGGGTCTTATCCGCATCTGCAAGAGGTTCAGGAATCTGGAGAAGGCACTGAAGTGTAAATTAATAAAGAGACTAGAAATATAAATTTGTAATCCATGGGGGAGCCAGAGGAGCTTAATTGTAGAAACCAAGTTCTCCGAATTTCTGGACTCCTCGCTCTTTATTAACACAAACTAGAGGCCCGGTGCACAAAATTCATATGTTGGGGGGGGGTGTCCCTCAGCCCAGTCTGCACCCTCTCCAATCTGGGACCCAACTAATCACCTGAATGCCTTCCTGATTGCCCCTAACTGCTTCTTCCTGCCAGCCTGATCACCCCTTAACCACTCTCCTGCCAGCCTGATAGATGCCTAACTGTTCTTCTGCCAGCCTGATTACCTCTAACTGCTTTCCCCTGCAGGCCTGGGACCCCCGCAACTGCCCTTCCCTGCAGGCCTTGTCACCCCCAACTGCCCTCTCCTGCAGGCCTGGTCCCTACCAACTACCTTTCCCTGCTGGCCTGATTGCCCACAACTGCCTTCCCTTGCAGGATTGGTCCCTCCAAAACTACCCTCCTCTGTTGGCCATCTTGTGTCCATATGGGCGCAGCCATCTTTGACCACATGGGGGCAGCCATCTTGTATATTGGAGTGATGATCAATTTGCATATTACTCTTTCATTAGATAGGATTGTCCTAAGGCAAAGCAGATATATACATCAAAGGCAAAATTTAGTATACAGTAGGCATTGTGGTTTGGGAAACTGCCTTTGACTGTCCAGGTGTTTGGCCAGCAGGAGGCAATAACATATAGATTAAAATGCCCTCAGCTGTCTGGCAATAATTTATGTATCTTTTTCAGGTTTGGGGAAATGCCTTTGGCCATTCCACTCGGTACTAAGGTATGATTCAACCCTGATGAAGCCTCAAGGTTCCATCAACCTTTTGATGAAACTTCTTGCATTTATGACATGCTGGAATTAGCCTCTGGCATTGTTCCTGCTGGTGTTTTTCTCTTCTATTCATTTCCTAAATTTGGCTGCTCCTCAAAAATTGATCCTAAGCTGTTTGCTCTTCTCTCTCTGTACATGGAAGTTCTACAGCCAGGGGTCAATAAATAGTGAGGAAAGATGCTCCCAGATGGTCTTATTCTGATCTCCTTTTATATTATGCTATATCACTTGCTTATATTTTACTATGAATCCCTTTCCACCCTCCTAATCCAGTTAAAACCCATTCCAGATATGTTTATCTCTGGCTTAGTGAACAGATCTAAAGGAGTGACAGGAAGATAATGAGCCATCAATAAAAATGTGTTGAATGAATCAATATCATGAGGGCTTCATGGACATTTATTGAAAAGCCATTGGTGAAAAATAGGTTTTATGTTATTTCCAGCTGCAATTGATTAATAGGGGTCTGATTGGAGATCTGTGTTGAAAATACTTACCCAGGGATCAATCAGTGGAAAAGAGTGCTGTAATCTATGAATATAACTAACATAATAAAATCATTATTGAGCATGGACCATGTGCCATACACTGTGATAAGCACATTAACTAGATTATCTCAATTAGATCTCTCCTCAGCTCTATGAGATAACCATTATTACCCTTGACTGTATATAATGCAACTAAGACACTGAGATGTTGATAGTTAGCCCAAGACCACAGAGTAAACAAATGGTAGCACAGTAAACAAATGGTAGCGTTAGGATTTAAATCTAATCTGTCGCACTTTAGAGGCCATTGGTTAAGCATCATGCAATACTCATAATAGGGAGGAATGGCCTTTTCCCCCTACATTTTTACTCTTCTTGACCTAAATTAGATTATGAAGATAAGAAGAAGGAATAGCAAGATCAGTGGTCAGCAAACTGCAGCTCTGTTGACTAATCAGTTTGCCGACCACTGGCATAGATAATGATAATATGTAGGAAGAAGGATATTCTGCCTTAGAAGGCCTCAGCACATTCAAAAATGGGTTTACTAAATTTTTTTAAAAATTTTACACACATACCTTTTTTTCCCTTTTGAAATAATCTCAAAAGTTGATGATACATGAGAAAGAACCTTGTTTTAAAACCATTTCAGAGTAAATTGCCAATTGGATGCTCTAATATTCAAATATTTGAATGTGTATTTCCTACAAACAGGTCCCTTTCTCCCACACAATCACAACACCATCATCAAAACTGAAAAGTTAGCATTTTTACATTAGTACCACAAAATATTCAGCCTTCAGATTTGGATGTGTCCATTCATACTAATAATATCTTTGATAGCAAATGGACACTTCAGAATCACACTGTGTATTCAGTTGGCCTATCTTTTAGTCTCCAGCAGTTCACCAATGAAGGTTTTCCTACACCAGCACCAGATTCCACAGTGGTTTCCTCTCATGCCCCTCTGGTCTGCTGCCACTCCTGTTTCTTTCCAGTTTGGGGGACAGTGGCCTGCCCTGTGTCTTCCCCTCTCCGATGGATCAAAAAAAATTTTGTTGATCTTCCAGCCTGTTCACCTTTTTACTTGTTAGAACAGAGTGGCTACTTTCAAACCACCTACATGCAGAACCAGAGACCAGATGTCCCTTAAGTCTCTTTCAATCTGGAAGAGCTCCTTGGTCTTCCTTTAACTTTCACAACCTTTAATATTACAGAGCAATTGTTTTATAGCATGTTGGTCAATTCAGGTGTAAGTAATGGTTCCTCATGATAAAATTCGACATGTTGACATTTTCCAGGAACATTGTGTTTTTGGAGGTGCATCTTATCTGCTGATTATGATTTCAATGTGTCCCATTACTGATGAGGTCCACTTTGATTTCTTGAACAAGATTGTGGCTGCTGGACTTACTCTGTAAAGTTACTCTTTTGCTCTTTAAAATCAATAAGTATTTAGGAAACTTTATGAGGTAAAGGAAATTTTAATTAGCTTGATGGTAGTAATTATTTCACAATGTACATGTACAGTGGTACCTCGAGATACGAGTTTAATTTGTTCTGTAACCTTGAGGCGTGGGAAACTATGAGACGCTCGAGTCGCAGTAAACTGGTGGGTCGTGTGCAGCCAGCCGATCCCCGCGATTACTCCTATCTCAAATGTTGCTCGTATTTCAAAGCAAAAATCGCTGGCTCGATGACTTGTATCTCAAAAATCTCGTACGTTACGGCACTCGTATCTCGAGGTACCACTGTATATCAAACATCACATAGTATACCTTAAATATATACAGCTTTTATAATTAGACTAGAGGCCTGGTGCACAAATTTGTGCATGGGTGAGGTTTGGCAAGAGGCCCCCATTAGGCCAGGGGAGGGGCTGTGGGCAGCTGGCCACGGCCCACCCCCATCAGGGTGATGAATTCCTTTTCTTGTCTGTAAAGCTCTTTATTTGGCTTTCAATTCCAAATGAGCTTTATTGGGTAGAGAAGGGCATGGCAAGAAATATTCCAAGTGAGGAAGAACAAGGACCTGCAGCCAGGGTGACCTTCCTTCTGAAAGGATACAGCTGATCTGAGGCCGAGGGTTCGGTCTCGTGAAACCCGGGTCAGTCTTTGCATCTGGCAAGTGGAATCGCTGAGGCCTATTTGAGATGCCAAGGCTGGGAGTATGATCTCAGAACCGTTAAAAACAAGGGATGTTGTAGGTTCTCTCTCATCAAAAAGCCCAAACTTTGCTCTTCTTACCCCATTCAGGCTGTGACACTTCATAGCAGCTGCTCAGTGCCCACCCTGCCCCTTGACTCCCCGCAACAGGGTTGCTTTAACAGGGCAGCCTCCATCCGCAAGCCCACCCCACTCCAGGTGCTGGCGGGAGGTTGAAAGTGGCCGTAAATGAAGCTGGTGCCAGGAGACCTGGCAGGTGTCAAAGGCTCAGCCCTTTGAGCCCCAGGCGCTGGGACATGGGGTCTGACATCACCATCGCATGGAGGATTTGAAGGCGGCGGCTTCAGAGCTTGTTGCTATTCTGTTTTATTTTTATCTCCTTTTCCCTTTAAACCTCTCCAGGTTGGGTGCGTTAGAGAGAGGAGCAGCCTTTGCAGGCTCCTCCGTGGAGAGCACGCCTTTGATCTGGGTTCATATGCAGTCAGACAGAATCCTGTTGTTTTGCATTGTGCAGGTCTTTGCATTATTTGTGCTATTACTGATAAAGAAGGTTTTAGATCCTGGCACGTAAATATGTTTTCTGCTTATTCACGAAGGAAGCAGGCCCAGGGCAGCCACAGGAACAGCCACGGTTCTTCACTCACTCACAGGTCTCCATCCAAGAGCTACGATGCAGGCGCTTCTCACACAGAGGGGGCCGGGGAGCAGAGTTGGGCAGCCCTGCTTTTCCCAGACCTTCTGTCTTAGTCCCAGTCTTCCCGCTCTGGGTCTGTAGCTTCTTCCTTTTTGAGGCGGATTCAGGCTTCTGGGGGACATGATGCTTATCACACGCTGTTTCTCTGTGTGGGTTGTCAGCAGGGTGTTCCTGAATGAGGCTTCCTTCAGCCTCATTGTGGTTGGAGGGGGTGGGGGACAGCATGAAGGCACAAACACAACCTGTGGGGACTCCTGGCTGAGTGCCTTCTGTATATCTTCTGTATACTTGATGGGTGTCTCCCCTCAGAAGGGGTGTGGACAGCTCAGTGGGATGCTCCCTGTGTCTGCCACCAGCAGGTTGTGGCGGGGTGGGGGGGGGAGGTGAGTGGGGAGAGAGGTTGTGGGAAGTTGTTGGGGAGCACTGTGGGGTGAATCAGGCTGCTTGGCTGCCACAGTGCATAGCCATGGGTAGTTCCAGTGGTTCCACTGTAATGATTGCTGGGCTTTTATATAGAGAGATAATACACATTTCAAGTATTTTATAGGGCAGGACTTTGAAACTTTGTCCACAGGAAACTTTGCTCTTCTTACCCCATTCAGCCTATGACACTTCATAGCAGCTGCTCAGTGCCCACCCTGCCCCTTACTTCCCCCCAACATACTCTATTCACTCTTCCCAGGCTCCAACATCCCAAGCCAGATTCTCTTCTTACAAATGTTGTTTAATCCTCTCTGAACTCTTTGAACTGTCCTGGGTCCCTGCTTCCCCCAGAACAATGCTTACTGTTTCTGTCTACCTGTTTTCTTTAGAACTAAATTTTTCAGGAAGGAAAGGGTAAGAAGAGACTAAATACCCTTAAAAATCATTCCCAGCTCCAGCATTTTATGAAAGATAAATTAATATGTTTAAATATTGCAAGTCTCTGCTCACAAAATGTGGGTAGAGACATGTTGAGCTCACTGGGGAAATGACCATTCCTGAATCATCACTGAGGCCAGAGCCAGGTGAGGCACTGTGTGGCTTGGACCAGAGCTAAATGTATTACTCTGGGGAGGCTAGCCAGAAGCACAAGACCCAGGGTAGGCAGAGAAGTCAGTATATGTTTCCTCATAGCCCTAAGAAGAGAAGGGGCAGTAACAATGGATGGTCAGAAAGCAACACATGTCCATTAGCATACTCAAGGCAAAAAGGAAAATATTCAAAAACACTAACCAGCAAGTAGCATAATAGAAGTTAGAGTGATTAGTAATCTTGGGAATTATGGGAACAATTCATTTGGCCAAAAATGTGTTGCTGACCATGCATTATTAGACCACTAGATGCCATGAACTTTTCTATTTCTCTTGCCAACAGTACAAGTTGATACCAGCTCTAGCTAATTGATGTTATACTGCCCTCCTTTGGTTGACTTTAAAGTGTCTTCCTTACTAATTAACTATTTTGGTATATTTTTAACACAGAAAGGTAATCAGGATTTTAATTGCAGCCTTACATTTTTTTAGAGTGACAGTTGTTAAATAAATAATTTGTGGAAAAGTGAATAAATAAAACATACATTTATGTAATAAATGTAAAATACTGGCAAAGCCATTTTTGTCACAACTACTCCTCTCCTATTATAGCATGAAAGTTTTATATACAATATGGAAATCAATGGGTACAGTTGTGTTCCAATAAAACTTTATTTATAAAAACAGGTAGTGGACTGGATTTAACCTATACACTGTAGTTTGTAAACTCCTACTTTAGATCATTAATGTTGAGAGAACTTCTACTTCCAGTCATGATGGATGATCATCATCCTCCCCCTTGAAACAACTAGAAAATGGAATAAAACATATGAAACAATAGTTTTCTGATGCTGGGAAGCAGGTAGCATAGGATAATAATCCTTGAGAAAAAGGAAGTAAATATCATGAGCCCTCAAATTGCTCCAGTTTACTGTGTCGAGAAAGCTTTTAGACTACAGTACAAGGAACAGCGAATATACAAACAGAACAGTGGTCTCATTGAATAAATCAGAGATTGCAGTTCAGAGATGTAATTAGATATTTAAGGCCAAATACTGGAGAAGAAAGGAGAGAAAAGAAAGAAAGAGGGTTAGGGTGAAGGGAGATCTGTAGAAGGAACTGCCAGAGTCAGTAGCTAATTTGTGATCAATAAATTAGTTGAGATTGGGAAAGAATACCCTGCAAAGAGCAGGTCAACTATCCCCAGAGCTGACACAGGGCTGGAAATATTTTTATTTCCACCACCCCAAAGTTCAAAAACTTTCTAATATACATAGCATTGAGGAGAGTCCTTACAAGGATATTCCCTTGGCAGTGGAATGACATTGTCCTAGACTATGAAGTCTATTCTATCCATTCTAACAAATTTTAAAAGCCAGCACCAACAGAACCAAACATATTCCAGGAAACTTAACTAAATACTAAAACAAAGCCCTACTATATACAAAGGACTTAACAATTTTAATGCCCAGTAAAATAAAACTTACAATGTTCAGAATCTAATCAAAATCTAATAAGCAAAGGAGTAGGAAAATAGGACCCATAAGCAGTAGCAAAAATAATCAAGAAACCAGACCCCAAAATGACACAAATGACAGAATTAGCAAACAAAGAAGTTAAAACATATTAACATGCTCCATAAGCTTCATGCAGTAGAAGAAACAATGAAATGATGAAGAAAGAAATGAAACAAGGAACAAATTTAACTTCTAGAAGATAAAAAAATATAATACCTGAAGTGATAACTATATTGGATAGGATTAAGATTAGGTAAGACATTGTAAAAGAAAATGTCAATGAACTTGAAGACATAGATAGCATCAGTGGCTTATGTAATAATAATATTGAGAGGTTTTACATGTTTATTTTAGAGTCCTAGAAGAAGATGGAAAAGATTGAAAAAAGGAGGTCTACAAATTTGATGGAAATTATAAAACCAGACTCAACAAATTCAAAGAACTACTAGAAGACACAAAAAGAAAATCAAAGAAAAACCAATATGGTAGCATAGGTGAACACCTAAACTGCTGCCTCACACAACAATTTCAAAACTATAACTAAAAGACAGAACAGACATAATCCCGAACCACAGGAAAGCTGGCTGAGTGGAAATTCTACAACTAGAAGGAAAGAGAGGGGCTTATGGAGACTCAGAGGAGCTGCAAAAAGCTGAGGTATGGAGACGCACATGGAAAAGACGCAGTAGAATGCCCGGTTGGCTTCCTCTTAGGGAAGGGAGACGGAAACTCCTATCTGCACTGAACCCCAGTTTCAGGTGCGACCCAGACTCATACTGGTCCCTGGAGCACATGGAAACTCAGGGGAGCTGAGAAAGAAAGAGGTCTAGAGGTGCGCAAGCCAAGTGCACACACAGAACTCTCACTGCTGATTGTGCCACTGGCTTTCTCTAGCAGGAGGGAGACAAAACTTCCAAACTGCGCTGAAATCCACTTCTGACTGCACTGAACCCCAGTTTCAGGCAAGACTCTGGGGACCCATATGAGTCTGGGTCCCAAGAGCGCATGGAAACTCAGCAGAGCTAGAAAGGAGAGGTTTGGAGGCATGTGAGTGAGTGTGCAGAGAGGGGTGCAGTGATTACCGAGGAACACTGAGACATAGGGCCCTTATAGGGGCCTTATAGGGCAGGGCTGACAGGAAGCCAAGGCTGTCTGCTCAGCCCTGAGACTCTGCCCCATCCAAGCTGAACACAGAAGCTGTTACAATTTCATAAGTCTTGTATCATAAGGCTGACCCCAGCATAGAAGTTCTCCCAGTGTAGACACAGCTGATCCTCACAACCAATTGGCCTGGAGGTCAATTCCCCCCAGTGATACCAACAACAATCAAGGCTTAATTACAACAAGGCTGTACACATAGTCCATAAAGGGGTGCACCAAGAGTATCCACCTCAGTTAACTGGGGAGGCGGAGCTACTGGGCCATATAGGACACCTAGCACACAAAGCTACTATGCCAACTCACAGCAAAAACGTGAAGACAACAGAACAGATCACAAACGAAAGAAATGGAGGAAAACAAATGACTGGATATAGAGTTCAAAACCACGGTTATAAGGTTTTTCAAGAATCTCCTAAAAAAGATGGGTAAATTTAGCAAGACCCAAGTGGAGATGAAAAAGGACCAACTAGAAATTGAACATACACTGACTGAAATAAAAAATATTATACAGAGACCTAACAGCAGACTAGAAGAACACAAGAATCAAGTCAAAGATTTGAAATATAAAGAAGCAGAAAACACTCCACTGGAAAAGAAAAAAGAAAAAAAAATACAAAAATGTGAAGATAGTGTAAGGAGCCTTTGGGACAACGTCAAGCATTCCAACATCAGAATTATGGGAGTGCCAGAAGAAGAGAGAGAGCAAGATACTGAAAACCTATTTGAAGAAATAATGACTGAAAACTTCTCCCACCTGTTGAAAGAAATAGACTTACAAGTTCAGGAAGTGCACAGAACTCCAAACAAAAGGAATCCAAAGAGGACCACACCAAGACATATCATAATTAAAATTCCAAAAGCAAAAGACAGAGAATATTAAAAAGCAGCAAGAGAAAAATAGATAATTACCTACAAGGGATCACCCATATGATTGTCAGCTGATTTCTCAACAGAAACTATGCAGGCCAGATGGCAGTGGCAAGAAATATTCAAAGTGATGAATAGCAAGAACCTACAATCAGGATTACTCTTCCCAGCAAATCTATCATTCAGAATTGAAGGACAGATAAAGAGCTTCGCAGATAAGAAAAAACTAAAGGAGTTCACCACCAAACCAGTATTATATGAAATACTGAAAGGTACTCTTTAAGAAGAGGAAGAAGAAAAAGTGAAGATAAAAATTATGAACAAAAAATGCATAACTATCAACAAGTGAATCTAAAAATCAAGTGAATTAAAACTCTGATGAAGGGAATAAACTGACAAATATATTAAAATCAGGGGCATAGAAAGGGAGTGGACTGACAATTCTCAGGGAGAAGGGCTGAGGGGGGTGCAGGGAGAGACTGGACAAAAATCATACATATATAGATGAGGACAATGTGGGGGAAGGTAAAGGCAGAGGGAGGGGCGGGAGCTGAGTGGAAGGGAGCTATGGGGGGGGGGAAGAGGAACAAGTGTAATAATCTGAACAATAAAGATTTATTAAATCAGGAAGGAGAACCAAAATGGCAGCATAGGGAAACACCTACACTGCTTCATTGCACAACAATTTCAAAACTACAACTAAAAGACAGAATGGACATCATCCAGAACCACAGGAAAGATGGATGAGTGGAAGTTCTACAACAAGAAGGAAAAAGAGGGGCTCATGGAGACCCAGAGGAGCTGCAAAAAGCTGAGGTGCGGAGATGCTTGCAGAGAGAACGGGTGCCGGAGTACCTGGCTGGCTTTCTCTGGCGGGAGGGAAACGGAGACTTCCCACGGCATTGAACGCCTTATCCTACAACACTAAACCCCAGGTCCAGTCGAAACTCATACAGGGGGAGTTTGGACTGGGAAAAGGGAGAAGTGCACAGAAATTTGGGGGAGTCGCAGGAGGGCATAAGTCAGGCGGAACGCACAGCACTGCACACAGAAGACGGACTGCTGATTGTGCCGCTGGCTTTCATGAGAGGGCAGGAGACAAAGCATCCCAACTGCATCACTTCTAACTCCACTAAGCTCCAGATTCTGGCAAAGTCCTGGGGACCCAGATTCATACGGTCCCGGAGCGCAAGGGAGCCAGAAAGACAGCAGTCTAGAGGCACTGCGAGAGAGTGTGCGTGTGTGCACAGGTACCGCTCCAGCGATTACCCAGTCACGTGAGACTCGGGGGCCGTGGAGGGCGGGGCCGACTGACAGGCAAGACAGTCCCTTAAGCCCTGAGACTCCACCCACCCCAAGCTCAACAGAGAGGCTTTTGCAGTTGTGCAAGTCTTGTATCATAAGGCTGAATCCAACACAGAAGTTCTCCCAGCATAATGAAAATGCAGAGACAAAGGAAGGTATCACAAACAAAAGAAATGGAGAAAAACAAACAACTGGATATAGAGTTCAAAACCACGCTTATAAGGTTTTTCAAGAATCTCCTAAAGAAGATGGGTAAAGTTAGCGAGATGCAAGAGGAGATGAAAAAGAACCAAGTAGAGATGGAAAAGGTCCAACTGGAAATTAAACATACACTGACTGAAATAAAAAATATTATACAGAGACCTAACAGCAGACTAGAGAAACACAAGAATTAAGTCAAAGATTTGAAATACAGTGGTACCTTGAGATACGAGTTTAATTTGTTCTGTAACCTTGAGGCGTGGGAAACTATGAGATGCTCGAGTTGCGGTAAACTAGTGGGTCGTGTGCAACCAGCCGATCTGTGCGATTACTCCTATGTCAAATGTTGCTCGTATTTCAAAGCAAAAATCGCTCGCTTGACAGCTCGTATCTCAAAAATCTCATATGTTAGGTCACTTGTATCTCGAGGTACCACTGTATAAAGAAGCAGAAAACACTCCACTGGAAAAGCAAGAAGAGAAAAGCATCCAAGAATGTGAAGATAATGTAAGGAGCCTCTGGGACAGTTTTAAGCCTACCAACATCAGAATTGTGGAGTGCCAGAAGAAGAGAGAGAGCAAGATACTGAAAACCTACTTAAAGAAATAATGACTGAAAACTTCCCACATCTGGTAAAAGAAATAGACTTACAAGTCCAGGAAGCACACAGAACCCCAAACAAAAGGAATCCAAAGAGGACTACACCAAGACACATCATAATTAAAATACCAAGAGCAAAAGACAAAGAGAAAATATTAAAAGCAGCAAGAGAAAAACAGTTGATTACCTACAAGGAAGCACCCATATGACTGTCAGATGATTTCTCAACAGATACGATGTAGGCCAGATGGGAATGCCAAGAAATATTCAACGTGATGAATAGCAAGAACCTACCACCAAGAATACTCTATCCAGCAGAACTATCTTTCAGAATTGAAGGGCAGATAAAGAGCTTCACAGATAAGAAAAAGCTAAAGGAGTTCATCAACTCCAAACGAGTATTATATGAAATGCTAAAAGGTACTCTTTTAGAAGAGGAAGAAGAAAAAGGTAAAAGATAAAAAATTATGAACAACAAATACATATCTATCAACAAGTGAATCTAAAAAAATTAAGTGAATTAAAAATTTGATCAACAGAATAAACTGGTGAATATAATAGAATCAGGAGCACAGAAAGTGAGTGGACTGAAAATTCTAGGGGGAAAGGGGTGAGGGGTGTACAGGGAGAGACTGGACAAAAATCATACACCTATGGATGAGGTCAATGGGAGGGAGGTAAGGGTTGAGGAAGGGTTGGGAGCCAGGTGGAGGGGAGCTATGGAGGGGAAAAAAGAGAAACAAATGTAATAATCTGAATAATAAAGATTTAATTAAAAAAGATTTATTAAATCACAAAGAAAAAAAGAAAATCTCACAAAGGCATATTAAATTAAATCACTGAAAAGTAATGTTAGACAATCCTAAAAGTAATCAGAGAAAAAGAAGACACATATGCACAGAGGAATAAAATTAAGAATGACAGCAGTCTTCTCTTCAGAAACAATGCAAGCCAGTGGAGTAACATCTTTATAGTACTGGAAAAAAATGTCAATGTAAAATTCTATACCCAGTGAAAATATATTTCAAATGTGAAGGCAAAATACTTTTTTTAAAAAAACAACAAGATAATTATTTGCCACCATACCTTAGATACAAGATATATTAAATGAAGTAGAAATATGGTGTTGCAATATCCTTACACTATATGTGGTATATAATATTATTTGAAAGTAAACTGTAATATGTGAAAAAAGATATATGTTTTTAAAACCTAGAGGAACTACTGTAAAGATAAAACAAAGCAGTATAGCTAATAAATCAATAATGGAGCTAAAATGTAATAACTTTAAAAATCCTAAAAAAGAAAAAAGAATATATGGGCAATTAGAAACCAAATAGCAAAATGGTAAATGTAAACCAAGCCATCTTGATAATCACATTAAAATAATAGTGTAACCACTTCAATACATAGCAAAGATTTTCAGATTGGAAAAAAAACAGGATTCAAATATATGCCATATATAAGAAACTCACTTTCAACATAAAAGACATGTGTAAGTTGAAAATAAAAGGATACAATAAGATATATCATGAAAACACTAATAAAAAGCATGAGTATATGGGACAAGTTGATTTCAGACTAAGGAAAATTAGCAGAAATAAAGAGGGACATTTTAAAATAAAGAGATCAGTTCATTAAGAGAACATAATAATCCAAATTGTGATGTACCTAATAACAGAGTTATTAGGCCCTAGCAAAAACTGATAGAACTGAAAAAGGAGACATACAAATCCAAAATTATAGTTGGCAATTTCAGTGCTGCTGTCTTAGTGGTTGATAGAACAAATAGGCAGAAATCCAGAAAAAATATAGAAAATTTCAACAACAAAGTTAATCAAGTTGACCTAGTTAATCTACCTATACAAAACCCTAATAAGCAAATCAACCAAATAGTGGAATGACCAGCAGAACGTGCACTGACCAACAGGGGGAAGAGGCTCAACACAGAAGCTGCCCCCAGCCTGCAGGCCCTGACCGGCAGTGGCTGCAGGGAGCAGGGCCAGCAAGTGGGTGGCAGCAGGCCAGCCAACGTGGGTGCAAGCAGGCCCCCCCCATCACCCTGCCAGTCACCCCACAGGTTAGCCCTGATCACAGACCAGCCTAGGGACCCCACCCATGCATGAATTTTGTGCACTGGGCATCAAGTATTTATGTAATAGTCCAATCCACACAAAAAAAGAATATAATTCTTTTGAGTTTACATAGAACAGTAACCATGATAGACTATATTCTGAGCCATAAAATGTTTCAGTAAATGAAAACTATATTCTTTTACATACTAGATTCAATTCAGAAAACAATAATAGAAAAATCCCTGAGTATTTGGAAATTAACACAATTTTACATTATTGCAAATTGGATGAAAATGATGTGAAAGTCTTAACTGTAGATTAGAGATTATTTTTATTTATCCTTATAGTGTTTTCCTGAAGCTCTCCATAAAGCTTTATAGATTTATGTTGAGATCAGATCAAAATTCTGTTGCCAAATAGATTAAGCAGAGTTTTACTGTAACAAGTATTATTCTTTTTGTATGTTAAAAATGACCATAGGTCTTTTCAGAGGGAGGGAGGAGAGAGGAAAGAAGGAAGAGAAATAGAGAGGGAGTGAGAGAGGGAAGGAGAGAAGAAGAGATTTCAAAAATATTATTGGAGTTGCTGCCACAATAAAAACTATTCAGACATAAAGAAATCATGCTCTTCCAGAAGCCCAGAGCAACTCAACTTAAGCCACAAGATAACATGTCTAAGTTTTATTCATATCTTTTAATTGTAAAAATATTTTACTGGCCCTGACCAGTTAGGGATAGAGCATCAATTCAGTGGATAGAATGTTGGCCTTCAGACTCAAGGGTCCTAGGTTCAATTCTGGTCGGGGGCATGTACCTTAGTGTGGGCACATTCCCAGTGGGAGGTGTGCAAGAGACAGTTGATGGATGTTTCTCTCTCACCAATGTTTCTCTCTGTCCCTCTTCCTTCCTTTCTGTAAAAAAATCAATAAAATATATTTAAAAATATTTTTTTACTGTAACTATCTCTATATCCCCGGGAATAATATGACTGGTTTAGTCATTTGTTAACTGGAAGTGATTATACACTAGTTATATATTAATTTAAGCACCATAGTAGATTTTATAATCTTTTTATCTGCTAATCTTCTAAAGTATTTTTTAAATTCGAGTTTAGAGATGGAAAAAAACTGAGGCAGAAAGAGATTAAGTAAGCAACTTACACAAAGTCACACAATAGTAAAATGGTAGAGAGAATACTCCAATCTAGGTCTTTGTCTTCAATACCCAACTTCCAAAATTTAGGTGATAAGAGATTTCCTTCTTTTTCTCCATCTATTCCTTAAACATTTTAGTTTCTCTAGCAGCCAGTGAAAAGAACAGAGCCCTTTGTCTGAATGACTTTGTAAAGTTAGTGCTTCCCTCAGTGGAGTGAAAACATGAATGAGGTATTTAGATATTTGTCAGCCTTTGTCCCAAATACGTAGAGGAAAACTATGTGCAGATGCCAAATAACCAGTAACTCCTAATTATTAGGTAATTTTTGATCAAGTGAAAAGTTTAAAACCTTCTCAAAGAGGATATGCTTTACAGAACAATATCCAGGGTGGAGCATGCATGGTTTAGATGTTAAGCTTGAAGTCATGGGCATATGATGTGACCCACCTTTGAAAAACTCTGTTCAATTAGGTGTGAGGTTTTCTTTTCTTTCCAACTCACACTCCTTGGCATGTGAGTTAAAATCTATTTACCTTGTTAACTTACATAAAACATTCCTAAAATTTGACTCTCATGGATCTCTGAGTTCAAACTCCATAGCACCCTTAACACTTGGTATTCCTTAGGATACCAAGGTTAGAAAACTTTTGATGAATGCAATTGGACTTTTGTACAAGAAAAGGCTCTTCCATGGAGCATGCTGGCTCAGTGTATTTCAACTTATTAATACTAGACTAGGTGACAAGAACTTAGAGCTGAGCTTGTAGTTAATGAGACCATACATGATTTCAGAGTGTCTCTTTTTAGCACTTAGGATTCGCCCATCGACTGCCTACAGAGAAATGGTCAAAAATGTTACATGTTGTATTACTTTGTGCTAGAACACAGTGATTCACTCCAAGTCAACACATGTGTATTAAGCTCCTACAATAGTTGCATAAACAGTAAAAAGATGACTTTATTCCACAATCTTAAGAGGTTTTAATGTTGGAATGTTATAAGACAAGTAAATTAACAGCCATATATAAGACAGCGCAAGAAAGATATCTTAAAGGAGAAACAAAAGGTTGTGAGGATCCGGAGGAAGTACTATATCTCCTTTGGGGGGAGATATAGGCCCTAAAGGTGAATTAGTCTTTAGTCCCTAGACAGACACAGACAGACAGACTAGGGTTGAAGGAGGCAAATTGGAAAGGTAGATTTGGTGCTTATTTAGAAGAACTTAGAATATGGAACTGGGTATTTGTAGTTCAAGAGACATTATTGATTTAATGGCACTGATTTACCATAGTTCTTGGTATCCTAAGGAATATACCTTAACCAAGTGCCCCCAATGTCTTCTCACACATAATTTTGTCATTTATAATGGTTATGCAGCATTTCATTATATGGACTTATCAACAGTTACTTAACCATTCCCCTATTGTTGAACCTATTGGCTGTCTCTAATATTCCACAACTGCAGTAATTATTTAATGACCTTCTTTTGCTCATTTATTTTTTTTATCTTTCACATTACTTCCATAGATTAGAGTCTTAGATATTAAACTGCTTGGATGAGATATAAAACGACTTACAATTACTGGAACATATTTTAAGATTAATTTGCTCAAGCATTGGTGTAAATTTTTATTTATACTTGAGGTTTTAAATTTAGCAGGCTGTGTGGATTTTAATTTTTGCTCCCACATGCCATAGAAATGCTGCTAAGCCTCTGATAAATATTACTCTGGGAAAAACTACCCCTTAAAAATATTACTCTCAGTAAAGAAGTTTAACAAGCTTAACTAAATATTTAGAAAGCATTGTGTTGAGTGAAACTTGGTATGTAATAAATAATGGGAGTATTAGAAGATCTTATTGGATGACTAGTCAGTAATTGTCTCAAGGAAAGCATACAATGAAACAAGTTCTTTTGGTTACTTCCTCAAACAGCCAACATAATGGGGAAAGTGGAGGAAATGTCCCGTGAACTCTATGACTAGGGAACCAAAAAGCTTTGGGTGTAAACTTGGAAGAATGACAGCTGTAGAAAACAAAACCAACAACAGAAAACTCCTTCCAGGACAATCTGAGAGGCATGAAAGGCAAATATTCACTAGAGTTGGAGCTTTACTAAGTCTGCAGGGAGACAAGAGGTATATTTGACCTTCATCATGATTAGCAAGTACTTCTGCGAAAGTGTGTTGGTGCTGCTGACCTCTTCCACTATCTTCTCCCTAGAACTGAAACTCATTCTCTTCCAACAGAGAAGAGTGAACAGAGAAAGTTTAAAACTCTTGAATAAATTGCGAGTCTCATCCATTCAGCAGTGTCTACCACACAGGAAGGACTTCCTGCGTCCCCAGAAGGCTGTGAATCCTCACCAGGATGAGAAAGAATACACACTGGTCATTCTACATGAGATGCTTCAGCAGATCTTCAGCCTCTTCCAGGCAAATATTTCTCTGGAAGGTTGGAAAGAAAGCCATATGGAGAAGTTTCTCATTGAGCTTCATCAACAGCTAGAATACCTAGAAATGCTCATGGGACTGCAAACAGATCAGAAAAGTAGCACTCTAGGTAGTGAGAACTTTAGGTTGCAGATTAAAATGTACTTCCGAAGGATCCGGGATTACCTGGACAACCAGGAATACAGCAGCTGTGCCTGGACCATTGTCCAGATGGAAATCAACCGGTGTCTATTCTTTGTGTTTCCACTCACAGGAAAACTGAGCAAACAAGATATGGACCCTTGAATCATGCAGAGCCAGAAGCAACTGCAAGCTTTGAAAGCAAAAAGGTAGGTGGGGGAAGGGATGGTGAAGGGCTTCTCCAGCCATTTATTAGTTCTTTTTGTCAAGAAATGGTAGCATAGTTTTGGTTTTGTGTATCCACATATATATTTATCTGTACCTTAAGATTATGGCTATTGACAATTGTTTTTAGTTTGTAATGTCACTTCATTTTTTCTATCTTAAATTTTTATGAGTTGAAATAGATTCATTAAGATTTCATAATTGGTTCTTCTAATGGGCATATTTTCATAAAAATTGGCTTGGTAGATACAATGAAATATGTTTCTACTGTACTCAAACTTGTCTACACATAGAACATTATTCCAATGATTTTTCTTATTTGCCAGAAATTGATAGAAAAGTGAGAAATACTAGGAATAATTTACATTACAATGTTTGAAAATATCATTATACACTGAATAATTGTTACTGGTGGCACAATAGAAATATAACTGAAATATATGAACACAAAGCTTGTAGAGATAAAAAACATGAAAAGAGGTTCGACTTCACTCATAAGGATGAAAGTATAAATTAAAGGTTAATTACATGACATTCATAACCTACTAAGTAGGTAAAAGCCAAAAGTTCGATTAAAACACACACACACACACACACACACACACACACACAAATTATTGCAGAGACTTTGGGGAAGAATGCTCTTAAATTTGTCCAGAGCACTGGAAATTGATATGATCACTGTGGAGGCACTTGGTGATACCTATCAAAATTCCAGATGCATGTAATCTGTGATCCATCAATTCCAGGTCTGGAAATATATCCTATAAAAACACTTGTACATATGTAAAATTATTTACATATAATATTATTCATTGCAGCATTACTTATAATATCAAAACATAGGAAACCACCTAAATTCTTCTAAATAGAGCAACTCTTTTTGCTTCATAATATGTAGTCAAGCAAAGAGGGTTGCTCTTTCTATAAAAAAGTCAAAAATAAAGTAAAGGAGTAAAAAAAATAGGCAAGATACAGAAGTGTATATAAAATGTTATATTTGAGATTACAGTGAAAAGTATATTTTATATTTGACCTTACTTGTATATGAATAAAGATTGTATAAGAAATAAATTAAAATGATTACTTATATTGGGGGGGAGGAGGAATGACTAAGGGAGGAAAACAGGGTAGAAGAGGATATACAGCATGTTTCTATATTTTAATTTTTCATTATGTGAATTTTACCAAACTAAAATAAGAAATTGAAATGTACCTAACAAGTCATAGGTATCAGAAATATGGATAGAGTCTTGGGAAAAAGAATTGCTAGGTGCAAGCTGGAAGAAACTGGACTGAGCCAGCCTGCCCCTGGTTGGGGTTTCTGGAAGGAGGAGAGCTGGTCAGAGAGAAGAGCACCAATCAGAGGAAGAGGTCCCTGCTCCAGGGAGGGGCTGGTGCTGAAGGAGTTCAGCTCTCCGGCCTGCAGCTCCCAGAAATCATTATGGAACAAATGTGGGGCCAGAGACACTGATGTGCACTGAGCCATGGGGACTTTGCATTGTCATAGTGACTTTTGCCCAGTGTGAGAAGCAGAACCATGGACCCCAAATCTGGAGCTAGTTCTCTTCCTTTGCCATATTCTGCTTCAGATTCACTGTATAATTTGAGATAAAAGCTACCACTGAATGTAAAACTTGCTGGGGAACAAAATACAGTGTATATCCCATTTCAGTTTAATTAATGTAATTGAATAAGTGTAGTAGCTCTTGGCTGATGTTTCCAGATTTGGCTTAAAAGGAGGGTGAGGAACCAAATAGGACCCTGTGAGTGAGGCAGGGCCCCTGCACTAGTGAAGGGGGAGGGAGCAGAGGTTGGCACTCTGGAGGAAGTCTTTGTCAAGTTCATATTTCAACCCAAGGGCCGACGTATTTACCTTCAAGTTTACACACAGGTAGGGAAGTGGAAAGAACAGAAATATTTGCCAACACTCAACTGCAAACACAGGTCATTTGCTTCTGATGACTGTTGAATTTTTGTTGTTGCTTCCTCAAAGCCAGGAAATTTTCAAAACAAAATACTTCATTTAACATGTTATTCACTTCTCAAATTAACCTTGCATGGTAATTACATTATTATCTTTTTTTCTCAGGTGAGAAGACATTAAAGATTAAGTAACTAACAGAGCAAACCCCAGAGCTAGCAAATGCCAGAGCAAAAATTCCCTCCCAAGTCCACATGACTCGCAAGCCAGCCTGTGTTCTAAACATCACAAACCTGACCGACATCGCAAAATATCACTGCAAAATAATAACACTAATGATAATAATTTGCTCCTGTCTTTTCTTATTCAAGTTCACACTCTCGCTGTAGTCTTGGATTAAAGAAAGGACATTTTCCCCCTAATAATTTAGGAGAACAGAATGGAGGAGACCCCAAGTGAAAACTTACAGCAGTGTTATACTCATTTTGAAGCCAAAATCACTACTTTACGTGCTTTTGTGTTTCCAAACATTTAGCTTTATTAAGTTGACATCTTGCTTATATAACTACCTTAACTGCTTCATACAAAATAAAAAGTGCTTGCTTTTAAATATGTGCCCTTTTAAAACTTTAAAACTGAAGTTCTAAACATAGAGTTATTAAGGAGGAGAACTACTTTAATATACTCCCTTCTAGTAGTAGGATGTGGGTGGGTTCAGAGTGAAAGTAAGTTTGTTTGCACTCAGAGGCTGTGCCATCTGAGTTATCCTTGTTACATCTACATGTACTTGGTGAAATAGGTTATCAAATCAATAAACAGGTTACAGAAGAAATGCAGTATCATCATGTTTCCAATAAATAAAACATGCAATAAAAATATCCAAAAAGAAAAGCGTTAAAATATTCACAGTAGAATTTCCATGCTCTAATACTTTTTAGATTAAATATTTCCCCATGAATATGAAATCTTAGAGACCAGAAAAAAATTATTTTATTTTTGAAATTTAAAAGAAGAACAAAAAATGTGGCCCCTTATAGAGATTTGGCATAGAGTGCTTGTCACCTGCAGTCAATTAAACCCTGCCTCCAGCATGCACCAGAATCATCTGAGGGTGTGTTAGAACACAGGGACTGGCTTAGTGCCCAGTGTTTCTGATCCAGCTGGTCTGTGACGGGGCCCAAGTATTTGCACTTTGAACAATTTCTCAATGATGCTGATGCTGCTGGTTTATGACTACACATTATAAACCACACCCCTACTTATTGGTAGCCTTAGCAGATTTTACTCTTTTTTTTTAAATATATTTTATTGATTTTTTACAGAGAGGAAGGGAGAGAGACAGAAAGTCAGAAACATCGATGAGAGAGAGACATCGATCAGCCGCCTCCTGCACGCCCCACAGTGGGGATGTGCCCGCAAGCAAGGTACATGCCCCCGACCAGAATCAAACCTGAGACCTTTCAGTCCACAAGCCGATGCTCTATCCACTGAGCCCAACAGGTCTCGGCGCCTTAGCAGATTTTAAACAGATGAGTCCCCTTGAGGTTACTCATAACTGGCAAGCATCCTAGGTAGGAAAGAATTGATAAGAATCATTTCTTCCTACAGCTCTTCACAGCAGCAGATTCAATGGTCTTTTTCCTTCTTAAAGAAGCTGTATTTAGAAACCGTCATATCCAAGGGCACCCTATAATATTAACTGCCTTTTACAGAAAATGGTCCAAACCAAGGTTTTTTCTGTACTAGTAAGTGTTTCTGGTCCTCTTGCCCCTCGTTGAGTAAAATCACTGACAACTGATTGGACTAAGACTATGTTGTGGATACAAAGAAACCAAACCTTTGAGAGACAGAGGATTACAAGGTGAAAGATGGCAAGCTGATCCAGTCATCTCCTCTATTGAGAAGTACAGATGTGTGCTATATAGGGATTTTAGGGTCATTCTTGGAATTGTTGAAATTAGTCATTTAGCCCAAGTTTTCTCCCCTGTCCTTGGGCCCAATGACTGGGTAGTATGGAGGTATAAGGGATAAGACTTCTCACCCCACCTCTGAAGAGTCATTCCAGCTTCAGAGCATCCCCCCATAGCCTGTAATAGGCCAGGATCACTTTGTAACTGCACCGCAGTTCAACTTCCCCTCTGCTTAGTCCTTCTGCCTCTTTTTCCAGAAGTGTTGATCCCACCAATCCCTAGTAACCTCCTTGCATGTAATTTCTGTCTTCTTTCTTGGTTCCTGACTTCCAATAGCATACCATACAGACCTTCCATTTTAGAGCCATTAAAAATCCAGCTCATATGCTATTTCCTTAGTCAAGTACATATTCTTTTCCTATTATGTATTATGTCATTCTTGCTTCATGACTCAAAGTTTTTCCCTTCCTCCAAAGCCCTTCTATTCTGATTTGTCTGAATCTATTTGCCACTCCAGAGCACAAAATATATTGTACTAATCTTTCTTTCAACTAGAGTATGACCAACTTCATGGTAGGGAAATGGTTTCTTAATTCTTTAGCACTTTCTTCAACACATAACGGGAGCCATCTAAATACTGAATAAATTTAAAATGCAGCGTTAAAAGGAAAGGAGTATGTCAGTACCATATTGTCATCGTTAGTCATACATGTGAGGATACTCTGTGTAGAGATGAAGAAGTCATGTTTACTATATGTGTCTATTAAAAAGTTAAGTCCCGGGAGAATCCAAGATGGCGGCATAGGTAAACACCTATACTGCTGCCTCGCACAACAATTTCAAAACTACAACTAAAAGACAGAACGGACATCATCCAGAACCACAGGAAAGCTGGCTGAGTGGAAGTTCTACAACTAGAGGGAAAGAGAGGGGCTCACAGAGACCCAGAGGAGCTGCAAAAAGCTGAGGTACGGAGACGCGCGCTGAGAGAGCGGGTGCCAGAGTACCTGGCTGGCTTTCTCTGGCGGGAGAGAAACGGAGACTCCCAACGGCATTGAACCCCTTCTCTTACGACACTAAACCCCAGATCCAGCCGAGACTCATACGGGGGGAGTTTGGACTGTGAAAAGGGAGAAGTGCACGGAAATTTAGGGGAGTTGCAAAGGATCGGAGGTCTGGTCACGCACGGCACCACGCAGAGGACAGATTGCTGATTGTGCCGCTGGCTTTCGCGAGTGGGCGGGAGACAGACCCTCCCAACTGCACCACTTCTGAGTCCACTGGGCCCCTGTTTTGGGCGAAACCCTGGGGACCTAGACTCCTGTGGTCCTGGTTCGCAGGGGAGCCGGAAAGGCAGCGGTTGGAGGCGCTGCGGGTGCTCGGGCACAAGGACCGCTCCAGCCATTGCCCAGTCGCGTGAGACTCGGGGGCCGTGGAGGGCGGGCCGACTGGAAGGCAAGGCGGTCCCTTAAGCCCTGAAACTCCACCCCTCCCAAGCTCAACAGAGGCTTCTGCGGCTGATTCCAGCACAGAAGTTTCCCTGGCACAGTGAAAATGCCGAGACAAGGGAAGGGATTACAAGCAAAAGAAATGGAGGAAAAAAAAACGACTGGATATAGAGTTCATAACCACGCTTATAAGGTTTTGCAAGAATATGCTAGAAAAGATGGATAAATTTAGTGAGACCCAAGAGAAGATAATAAATACACTGACTGAAATGAAAACTATTATGCAGAGTACTAACAGCAGACTAGAGAAAGGCAAGGATCAAGTCAAAAATTTGAAATATAAAGAAGCAGAAAACATTCAACTGGAAAAGCAAGAAGAGAAAAGAATCCAAAAATGTGAAGATAATGTAAGGAGCCTCTGGGACAGCTTCAAGCGTACCAACATCAGAATTGTGGGGGTGCCAGAAGAAGAGAGAGAGCAAGATACTGAAAACCTGTTTAAAGAAATAATGACTGAAAACTTCCCACATCTGGTAAAAGAAATAGACTTACAAGTCGAGGAAGCACACAGAACCCCAAAGAAAAGGAACCCAAAGAGGACTACACCAAGACACATCATAATTAAAATGCCAAGAGCAAAAGAGAAAGAGAGAATATTAAAAGCAGCAAGAGAAAAACAGTTTATTACCTACAAGGGAGCACCCATACGACTGTCAGCTGATTTCTCAACAGAAACGATGCAGGCCAGACGGGAGTGGCAAGAAATATTCAACGTGATGAACAACAAGAACCTACAACCAAGCATAATCTATCCAGCAAAGCTATCATTCAGAATTGAAGGGCAGATAAAGACCTTCACAGAGAAGAAAAAGCTAAAGGAGTTCATCAACTCCAAACCAGTATTATATGAAATGCTGAAAGGTACCCTTTTAGAAGAGGAAGAAGAAAAAGGTAAAAGACAAAAAATTATGAACAACAAATACACATCTGTCAACAAGTGAATCTAAAAATTAAGTGAATTAAAAATCTGATCAACAGAATAAACTGGTGAATATAATAGAATCAGGAGCACAGAAAGGGAGTAGACTGATAATTCTCAGGAGGACAAAAATCATAAAGCATCAAACAGACTGTGAAATTATAGCAGAAAGATTAAAGTTAGGTGAGGTAAATAAGTGATCAATCAAAGGACTTGTATGCATGCTTATAAACATAACCAATGATCACAGACACTGGGGGGTCGGGGTACGCCTGGGAGGGAGGGGGGCAATGGGGAGATATGTATAAAAAATTAATAAAAATTAATTTTAAAAAAAAGTTAAGTTCCTATTTTTGTTTCTCAGTTTCTCTATTCTTCCTGGATGAGCCATTTGGAAAAGCTATTTTATGGGATAAAATATCAAATGTCTTTCTCTGATGAAAGGGTGGTTTTTATTTTTGTATAGTAAGGGCACAATATAATAAGAACATGATAGGTAGAGCAGAAGTCCAGGTGGGAGTCTTTCTTCGAACTATTCTGGCCATCTTAAAAAATGCTTTTCTCATGGGCCTTTGGTCCTTGTCAACCTGATGATGGTCAGTGTGCTTTAAATTACCAAGTAATATAGAAACCACTGGCACCAAATTGAGTGATGCCAATGGGATCTACTTTTGGTTCAGTTTATTAAAAACTTAATATATTGGGCCATATAGCTGGCTTGGCTCAGTGGACAAAGTGTCGGCCTGCAGACTGAAGGGTCCCTGGTTCAATTCTGGTCAAGGGCACTGGCTCAGTAGACAGAGCTTCAGCCTGCAGACTAAAAGGACTGTGGTTCGATTCTGGCCTGGGTTGCAAGCTTGATCCCCAGGAAGAAGCCTATGGTTGATGTTTCTCTCATCATTGATGTTTCTATTTCTCTTTCCCTTCCTGTCTGAAATCAGTAAATACATGTATGTATGTATGTGTGTGTGTGTACATATATACATATACATGTATATATATATATATATAAACTTAATATATTGGAAAAAATATGAAAACAATACATGCAGATAGTGTAAATGGTTCAGTTGTACAAAGTGCAACACTGTTCCCATTGTTCTATTCAAAAGCCTTGTTATTGTCCAAAATGGGTAGCCCCTGGATTGTTTTTTCTACCAGTTATTAGTGAAACAATGACAATTTTCCTCATTTCTTTGGATTGTATACTTGAAACATTATAGATAAGCAGAAAACGGGCAGCATATAGTGAGTATTTAATGACCAGATTAATGGGATTCTTAGGAGTGTGGGAACCTGTTCAACCAAGCTTTTGTCACTGACGCTGGACAGATATACCTTTTGGGAAGGATGGAGCAATGTTTAATTAAAACAAAGGGCAATGTTTTCTTGCCCATAAACCATGTAACTTTTTCTACATATGAGAGCTAAGTGTACATTGTTCTAGTGAATTTAGTCTAAGTTCCATTTCAATATAAACCATATACTAAATAAGGTGTAGGTCTCTGGGAAGACATTCAATTATTTCAAATAGAAATTCATGTCAGATGAACAAGGTGGTCATCAGTCTGATCAAAATGGAGTCAATTTAAGAGAATTAAGAATTGAATTCTTAGTTGGTGTATTATTCAATATAGCAGGCATATTTCTACTAACATCTTCTAATCTATTCTTACTCCTTGGAAGAAGCTGTAACTTTCTTGCTTATCTGAAAATATTTCACTGTCAATGAGAAGGTGTCCAATCTGAACAAACACTTCACAAAGGAGGATATCCAAATGATCTGTAAACCTTAAAAAAATGTGTTCAACATCATTACTGCTCATAGGTTGCAAATTAAAGTCAAAATGTTATACTGCAACACACACACCAAAATGGCTAAAACTAGAGAGATTAAATTAAGGAACTAAAATGACTGACATACAATTGTTGATAATGGGACTGTAAGTTTTTAAAATTTAGAAAAGTGTTTGGCAGTATTTATAAAGAAAAACAGGTAAACTTAACCTGGATTCAAGTCAGTTCACTCTTGGGTATATGTCCAACAGAAATATTGCTTAGGTCACCCATAGAAATGTCCCAGTGTAGTCACAGAAACTTTAAGTGTAGTAGCCCCAACACTTACCAAAGAAACAAAGCAAATGTACATTGATTCTAGAATTGACACCATAATCTATTCAAATCGCAATAGTACAAAGCAATGAAAATAATGGACTGTTGATATACAAAATAATATGGATGGCTTCCCAGACATATCATTGACTGAAAATGCTAGATTTAAAATGTACCTGAAGAGTGTTTTCATTTATAGAAAGTTCTCATGTATAGATAGATCAGCTAGAAACCAATCTGGAGTGGTAAAGGACATAAAAGTTTTAAAATTTAGGAAGGATATTGTTAAGAGGGCATAGAGAGAGCCTTACTTTTACCTTCAGGAACAACATTATGTACATAATAAATTTAATTCCTCTTCTTCATTTTATAGCTATTAATTTGCTATTATTCCACCATAATATTAAAAACCAGAGGAGAAAATAGTTTCTGTTGTGTTTTACCTAACTTTTAGAAAGAATATTGTTTTATCCTTTCTTGTTTTAAAAGAAGCATGTTTGATGTTATTCAAACATAGACTATACATACAAAAATATGTATATTTCTTTTTAATTTGGAGCCTTAAAAGTAATGATACATATTATTTCTTTTCTTTTCTTTTTTTTTTTTTTACAAATATGACATCAAGCCTGGTCAGTGTGGCTCAGTGGTTGAGCATTGATCCTTGCACCAAGAGGTCATGGGTTCGATTCCCAGTCAGGGCATGTGCCCAGGTTATGGGCTTGATCCCCAGTAGGGGGTGTGCAGGAGGCAGCTAATTGATGTTTCTCATCATTGATGTTTCTATCTATTCCTCATTTTTCTGCTCTTTCTAAAATTAATAAAGAGGTGCACCAAGAGTGTCCACTTCAGGTAACTGGGGTGGTGGAGCTACAGGGCCATATAGACCACCTCGCACACAAAGCTACTCTACCAATTTAGGGAAGCAGCAAAAATGCAGAGACAAAGAAATAGGTCACAAACGTAAGAAATAGAGGAAAACAAACAACTGGATATAGAGTTCAAAACCTCAGAACCATGTTTATAAGGTTTTCAAGAATTTCCTAGAAAAGATGGATAAATTTAGCAAGACCCAAGAGGAGATGAAAAAGGACCAACTAGAAATTAAACATACACTAACTGAAATAAAAAATATTATACAGAGACCTAACAGCAGACTAGAGGAACACAAGAATCAAGTCAAAGATTTGAAATATAAAGAAGCAGAAGACACTCCACTGGAAAAGAAAAAAGAAAAAAAAAACAAAAATGTGAAGATAATGTAAGGAGCCTCTGGGACAACTCCAAGTGTACCAACATCAGAATTAAGAGGGTTTCAGAAGAAGAGAGAGAACAAGATGCTGGAAATCTACTTGAAGAAATAATGACTGAAAACTTCCCACACCTGGTGAAAGAAATAGACTTACAAGTCCAGGAAGCACACAGAACCCCAAACAAAAGGAATCCAAAGAGGACCACACCAAGACACATCATAATTAAAATACCAAGAGCAAAAGACAAAGAGAGAATATTAAAAGCAGCAAGAGAAAAACAGTTAATTACCTATAAAGGAGCACCCATACGATTGTCAGTTAATTTCTCAACAGAAACTATGCAGGCCAGACTGGAGTGGCAAGAAATATTCAAAGTGATGAATAGCAAGAACCTACAACCAGGATTACTCTACCCAGCAAAGCTATCAATCATTCAGAATTAAAGGTCAAATAAAGAGCTTCACAGATAAGAAAAAGCTAAAGGAGTTCATCAATACCAAACCAGTATTATATGAAATGCTGAAAGGTAGGTACTCTTTAAGAAGAGGAAGAAGAAGAAAAAGGTAAAGATAAAAATTATGAACAACAAATACATATCTATCAACAAGTGAATCTAAAAATCAAGTGAATTAAAAATCTGATGAAGAGAATAAACTGGTGAATATAATAGAATCAGGGACATAGAAACGGAGTGTACTGACAATTCTCAGGGGGAAAGGGGTGAAGGGGATGCAGGGAGAGACTGGACAAAAACCATACACCTATGGATGAGGACAATGGGGGGAAGGTAAGGTCAGAGGGTGGGGTGGGAAACAGGTGGAGGGGAGCTATGGGGGGAAAAAAGAGGAACAATTGTAATAATCTGAACAATAAGGATTTATTAAATTTAAAAATAAAAAAATTAAATTAAAACATTAAAAAACACAAATATCACATCAAAATATTTGCAATCACAGTGTCTTTTTTCCACATTAAATATGATAAATAGATTCTTCTGAATTGTTTCCAATAGTTGGATCAAACATCATATTACTAATCACATTATCCACTGTGGTAACTAGCTTAGAAACAATTTGCACAACAATTTTCCTAGTATTATTCTATATATGTGTTTTTTAATGAATATTTAATTTTTTAATTTTTTTTATTGATTTCAGAAGGGAAGAGATAGAAACATCAATGCTGAGAACCATTGATTGGCTGCCTCCTGCACCCCCTACTGGGGATCTAGCCTGCAACTTGGGCATGTGCTCTTGGTAGAATTGAACCCAGGACCTTTCGGTCCATAGGCTGATGCTCTATCCACTGAGCCCGACCAAGTAGGGCCAAATGTCATTCTATTTAAACAACAAATATGAAAATCTGGAATAAGAAATAATGCAAAATAAAGGGCAAAAGGCAAGCTTCAAAACTGGGATGTCAGCCTAATACAAGTACTATGTTGTCATTTATGATCTAATCTAATTGCATCAGGCGATTCAATATAAGGAATTTATGGGAATTTTTAAAATTTTTTGTGTCCTGATTGTAGTAGTTTAGCTTTGTCCTCTGGTATCTCTTTGCTAAGAAGCATATTTGAATGGCTGAGTAAAAAAAAAAAAAGATACCAGAAAGCCTTAGTTTTATGTTAATTAACTAAACACAGGAAGATATGAATACCACGTTATTTTATTTGCTTACTGTTGACACACTGAGAAATGTATTCTAGTAACTAATGTTATTCTGCCATCTAGTGGTTCACATTGAAATTCCCTGTTTTGATACATTCTAATAAAATAACTTTAAGGTAGCCCTCACTTAGTGGAATCAGAATGTAAAAGCACCTGGATTCTTTATCAACTTGTGTAGCGTAGTTGTGTGGGCAGTGTTGGTGCTTCAGCGGCCTTTATTTACTCTTAGAGGCCCAGTGCACAAATTCGTTCACATTGAAAGGAAATTAGAAGTATTTTAATATCACTATTTGCCTTTTCTCTATAATAAAAGTGTCAATCAAATTCATGATCGAAAATGACAGATGGAAACATATGTGTGTGATTGGTGCCAGCAAGAGCTTTATGTGCATGTGTTAGTCAACTTAGCCTTTTATAGATATAGAATAAACTTATTTAATTAGACCTTTTTTCTGATTTAGTTAAACTTTTTCCAGCCCAGTGAAGCACCCCAACTTCTCTTTCAGGTAATTGTCAGGAACACAGCAGTAAATATCAACACAAAGCAGATTATTATTATAGATCACCCAGGGAGAACAAAGGGTAAATTATGTAACTGCAGCAGTGTTTGACTATACAGTAGTACCTCGAGATACGAGTTTAATTCGTTCCATAACCTTGAGGCGTGGGAAACTATGAGACGCTCGAGTCACGGTAAACTGGTGAGTCGTGTGCAGCCGGCCGATCCACTTGATTACTCCTATCTCAAATGTTGCTTGTATTTCAAAGCAAAAATCACTCGCTCAGAGAGAATCCAAGATGGCGGCATAGGTAAACACCTACACTGCTGCCTCGCACAACAATTTCAAAACTACAACTAAAAGACAGAACAGACATCATTCCAGAACCACAGGAAAGCTGGCTGAGTGGAAGTTCTACAACTAGAAGAAAAGAGAGGGGCTCACGGAAACGCAGAGGAGCTGCAAAAAGCTGAGGTACGGAGACGCGTGCGTGGTGCTGGAGTACCTGGCTGGCTTTCTCTGGCGGGTGGGAAACGGAGACTCTCAAAGGCATTGAACCCCTTATCCTACGACACTAAACCCCAGATCCAGCCGAAACTCATATGGGGGGAGTTTGCACTGTGAAAAGGGAGAAGTGCACGGAAACTTAGGGGAGTTGCAAAAGATCAAAGGCCTGGTGGGTCGCACAGCACTGCGCGCAGGACAGACTGCTGATTGTGCTGCTGGCTTTCGCGAATGGGTGGGGGATAGACCCTCCCAACTGTGCCACTTCTAAGTCCACTAAGCCCCTGTTTCGGACGAAACCCTAGAGACCTAGACTCGTGTGGTCCTGGTGCGCAGGGGAGCTGGAAAGGCAGCAGTTAGAGGCACAAGGACAGCTCCAGCCATTACCCAGTCACGTGAGACTCAGGGGCTGTGGAGGGCGGGGCCGACTGGAAGGCAAGGCAGTCCCTTAAGCCCTGAGACTCCACCCATCCCAAGCTCAATAGAGGCTTCTTTGATTTTGCGTCTGGTATCATAAGGCTGAATCCAACACAGAAGTTTCCCCGGCATAGTGAAAATGCCGAGACAAGGGAAGGGATCACAAACAAAAGAAATGGAGGAAAAAAAACGACTGGATATAGAGTTCAAAACCACACTTATAAGGTTTTTCAAGAATATGCTAGAAAAGATGGATAAATTTAGTGAGACCCAAGAGGAGATGAAAAGGGTCCAACTAAAGATGATAAAGGACTAAATAGAAATTAAACATACACTGACTGAAATAAAAAATATTATACAGAGTCCTAACAGCAGACTAGAGAAAGGCAAGGATCAAGTCAAAAATTTGAAATATAAAGAAGCAGAAAACATTCAACTGGAAAAGCAAGAAGAGAAAAGAATCCAAAATGTGAAGATAATTTAAGGAGCCTCTGGGACAGCTTCAAGCATACCAACATCAGAATTGTGGGCGTGCCAGAAGAAGAGAGAGAGCAAGATACTGAAAACTTATTTAAAGAAATAATGACTGAAAACTTCCCACATCTGGTAAAAGAAATGGACTTACAAGTCCAGGAAGCACACAGAACCCCAAATAAAAGGAATCCAAAGAGGACCACACCAAGACACATCATAATTAAAATACCAAGAGCAAAAGACAAAGAGAGAATATTAAAAGCAGCGAAAGAAAAACAGTTAATTACCTACAAGGGAGCACCCATACGACTGTCAGCTGATTTCTCAACAGAAATGATCCAGGCCAGATGGGAGTGGCAAAAGATATTCAACGTGATGAACAGCAAGAACCTACAACCAAGAATAATCTATCCAGCAAAGCTCTCATTCAGAATTGAAGGGCAAATAAAGAGCTTCACAGAGAAGAAAAAGCTAAAGGAGTTCATCAACTCCAAACCAGTATTATATGAAATGCTGAAAGGTACTCTTTTAGAAGAGGAAGAAGAAAAAGGTAAAAGACAAAAAATTATGAACAACAAATACATATCTGTCAACAAGTGAATCTAAAAATTAAGTGAATTAAAAGTTTGATCAACAGAATAAACTGGTGAATATAATAGAATCAGGAGCACAGAAAGGGAGTAGACTGATAATTCTCAGGAGGACAAAAATCATAAAGCATAAAACAGACTGTGAAATTACAGCAGAAAGATTAAAGTTAGGTGAGGTAGACAAGTGATCAATCAAAGGACTTGTATGCATGCATATAAGCATAACCAATGATCACAGACACTGGGGGGTTGGAGTATGCCTGGGAGGGAGGGGGACAATGGGGAGATATGTATAAAAATTAATAAAAATTAATAATATAAAAATAAAATAAAATAAAATAAAGAACATTACGAAAAACCAAAAAAAAAAAATCACTCGCTCAACAGCTCGTATCTCAAAAATCTCGTATGTGAGGGCACTCGTATCTCGAGGTACAACTGTATTGTGCCCAGTGAGAAAACTTGAAGTCATTTTCAAGGTCCACCATTTCTTACTTCTTTTCAGTCAGGTTAAGTTTCTAAGCTTTCTAAATCTCTGATTTCCATCTAATGAAAAGAAAATAGGATTCTGAGGAGAAACCAAGATGTTGGCATAGGTGAACACCTAAACTGCTGCTTCGCACAACAGTTTCAAAACTACATCTAAAAGACAGAACGGACACTATCCAGAACCACAGGGAAACTGGCTGAGTGAAAATTCTACAACTAGAAGGAAAGACAGGATCCCACGAAAACTCACAGGAGCTGCAAAAAGCTGAGATACAGAGACACATGCATGGAGAGGACGGGCAGCAGAGGGTGTGGCTGGCTTCCTCTAGCAGGAAAGAGACGGAAACTCCTGACTGCACTGAACCCCAGTTCTGGGCGAGACTCATACGAGGGGAGTCTGGACTGTCATGAAAAGGGAGGAGTGCACAGAAACTTATGGGAGACATGAAAGGCAGAGATCTGGAGGTGTGCACAAAGAGAACTGACCTGGGTTTTCTCTAGTGGGAGGAAAACAGAACTTCCCAACTGCACTGAAAGCCAGGTCTGACTGCACTGAACCCCAGTTTCAGGCGAGACCCTGGGAACCCAGACTCCTATCGGTCCCCAAGTGCACAAAAACTCAGGTGAGCCAGAAAGGCAGAGGTCTGGAGGCACAATCGAATGCACACAGAGAGAGCAGCAATGATTACTGAGGGGCACTGAGACCCAGGGGCCACCATGTAGGGCAGGACTGATGGGAAACTAAGGCTGTCTATTCAGCCCTGAGACTCTGCCACATCCAAACCCAGCACAGAGGCTATTGCAATCTTGCAAGTCTTAAGGCTGAGTACAGCACAGAAGTTCCCCGGGCGCACACACCGCTGATCTTCACAACCAAATGGCTTAGAGGTCAATTCCCCCCAGTGATATCAACAACAATCAAGACTTAACTACAATAAGATTGTACACACAGTCCATAAAGGGGTGCACCCAGAGTTTCCACCTCAGGTAACAGGGAAGGTGGAGCTACGGGGCTATATAGGACACCTAGCACACAAAGCTACTCTACCAACTCAGGGAAGCAGCAAAAATGTGAAGACAAAGAAACAGATCACAAACACAAGAAATGGAGGGGGGCAAATGACTAAATATAGAGTTCAAAGCCATGGTTATAAGGTTTATCAAGAATTTCCTAGAAAAGATGGAAAAATTTAGCAAGACCCAAGAGGAGATGAAAAAGGACCAACTAGAAATTAAATATACACTAACTGAAATAAAAACTATTATACAGAGACCTACCAGCAGACTAGAGGAACGCAAGAATCAGGTCAAAGTTTTGAAATACAAAGAAGCAGAAAACACTCCACTGGAAAAGCAAAAGGAAAAAAGAATCCAAAAATATGAAGATAGTTTAAGGAGCCTTTGGAACAACTCTAAGTGTACCAACATCAGAATTATGCGGGTTCCAGAAGAAAAGAGAGCAAGATGCTGAAAATCTACTTGAAGAAATAATGACTAAAAACTTCCCACACCTGGTGAAAGAAATAGACTTACAAGTCCAGGAAGTGCACAGACCCCAAACAAAAGGAATTCAAAAAGGACCACACTAAGACTCATCATAATTAAAATACTAAGAGCAAAAGACAAACAGAATATTAAAAGCAGTAAGAGAAAAACAGTTAATTAGCTACAAGGGAGCACCCATACAGTTGTTAGCTGATTTCTCAACAGAAGCTATGCAGGCCAGACTGGAGCAAGAAATATTCAAAGTGATGAATAGCAAGAACCTACAACCAAGATTACTCTACCCAGCAAAGCTATCATTCAGAATTGAAGGGCAGATAAAGAGTTTCACAGATAAGAAAAAACTAAAGGTGTTCATCACCACCAAGCCAGTATTATACGAAATGCTGAAAAGTACTCTTTAAGAAGAGGAAGAAGAAAAAGTGAAGATAAAAATTATGAACAACAAATACATATCTATCAACAAATGAAGCTGCCAATGGAATCCTGTGCGCAGTTGGTTCACAAGCATCATGTTCCAGGTGATAGAGGAGTTCTCTATGGGCAAGAAGTCAGAGATCAGAGCATCTCGTGGAGGACAGAGATGGCCTGGGCCTTCTGGACCTGGCTGCCATCCACTATTATCTGGGGAATCTGAATTATTTTCTGTCTTTCATACAGAAGAAAGGGGAGATTGTGCTCATTTGGTTCAGAAGCAATAAGTTCTCCCTGCTGAGCAGGATGTAGTCCTGAGGCAGGTCACAGCCCAGAGCTCTATCGGGACCAGAGCTGAACAGCATTAGGGCTGTGAGTAGAAAGCGCAGGAGGGCCATGGATGCTGCTGGCCTGGCTGAGCTGGGCTTCTTGGACAAAGTGAAAGAACAGGGGGCTGTCTAAGAGATTTTTCACACAATATGTCAAAACAAAATGAACAAAACTAAAAATTATACACATGTATTTATGTATACACTAGAGGCCCGATGCACAAAATGTGTGCAAGAGTAGACCTTCCATCCTCCTGGCTGCCAGCACCAGCTTCCCTCTGGCACCCAGGACCTGGGCTTCCCTCACTTTGCTCTTTTCCTTTGGCTTTTACTCTAAGTAGAATCCTTGAAGCGGAAACTCAACAGAAACAGAGCACCTTGGGGAATGGGCAGTAGGTGGGGAAGCCAAGGAATGGTACAAAGGAGTGAATGCCTTCAGTAAAGCAGGACTGGGGAGAGGAGGAGAAGAAGAGTATAGCTGCCAGGATAAGCCAACAAATGCCATGTATCTTTCCTGCTCCACTCTAGATGACTTCTTTTGGATTTTTATGCCCACTTCTCCATGGAATATAAATCAGTTTTCAACTCAGTAATAAGTAATGAACATCTTCCATATTTTTCACTATGCTTCTCAGTTCCATGTTTTTCCAGCTTTTGATAGGCATTTTCTGACTAATGGTAGAATTGTTCTATAGGACTTAATAGACAGATCTTATTTTAAGATAGATTTATATAAAACAAAAAGGATTTAAGTTTTCAGAATTAAAGAGCTCAGATTTCTTTAATAACAATTTAATAAAACAAAATACAAACTGTTTGACAAAAGAGTAAACATGTTTTTTAAATATTAATACATATTGAGATCAATATTGGATGTGTAAATACATAAATATAATAATAAATAATAAATAATAAATAAATAAATAACAACAAGGCAGGTATTTTCTTAGGGACTGATATCCCAGAAGCTAAATTTTGTAACATTTTCATGCTTAATAATTTGAGAAAAGATTTTCTGAATACAACTTAAATTCTGTAACTAAAGCAGAAATAAGATCCTTTTGACATGACCCAAGAAATATGTGCAAATGTGACGTGGCACATTTATCGATGGGAATTGTTTCAAGGTAACCCCAGGTCTTCATCCTTATTTCTTAGTCTTTCTTGCAAGGCTCTTGTTGAGGAGAAGGATCTCATGATTTCCACTCTGACAACTTCCCAGGCGCAGTTACTGTATTTCTTCTCCTTCAGGTAGAGATAGATGCCCTGAAAGTACCTCTTCAAGGCCAGGGTAGGGCCCTGCGTGGCCGAGACAGATCCCTTCTCTCCCATCTCCTCCACCCAACAGGTGTCCAGCTCTTCCAGCTGCTGATGGAGTCCTGTGCGCAGTTGGTCCACAAGAGTCATGTTCCAGGTGACAGAGGAGTTCTCTGTGGGCAGGAGGTCAAAGATCTGCTGGAGCATCTCGTGGAGGACAGAGATGGCCTGGGCCTTCTGGAACTGACTGCCATCCACCATTGCCCAAGGGAATCTGAAGTGCTTTCTGTCCTTCAGACAGAAGAAAGGGGAGATTGTGCTCATTTGGCTCAGAAGCACTAAGTTCTCCCTGCTGAGCAGGACGTGGTCCTGAGGCAGGTCACAGCCCAGAGCTCCACTGGAGCCAGAGCTGAACAGCACCAGGGCCATGAGTAGAGAGAGCAGGAGAGCCATGTGCAAACGAGGGTGCTGCTGGCCTGGCTGAACTGAACGTCTGATGAACAACCTTGGGCCAAAAGTTTTCCAATGACCTTCTTTCTAGACAGGGCCCTTAAATAAGGAACACAACAATGTTCATTTTCTAAGTACTTCTTCCCACTTTTACTTCCTTTATTGCTTTAATTTATGTGTTCTCTAGGTGGTCTAAGAAGATGTCATCAATCTATTATTAATTTTGCTATTTTATTTTTTTAAGTATGTTTTTATTGGTTTTAGAGAGGAGGGGAGAAGGAGAAAGAGATAGAAGCATCAGTGATGAGAAAGAATCATTGACAGGCTGCCTCCTGCACAACCCCCACTGGAAATTGAGCCCACAACCCTACAACTTGGGCATGTGTCCTGACTGAGAATTAAACTGTGACTTCCTGGTTCATAGGTCGATGCTCAACCCCTGAGCCACACTGGTAGGGCTAATTTTGCTATTTTAATCTTCAAGTACATTTCAGATAGTGACTTATCCAAGAGGATACTTAAGAGTAAAATGAGAAACATCTTTGACCTAAAGTCAAAGTGTAGGTAGGTGTTGATTGGACTCAAAACAGGCTCATTTTATTTTTTATTATTTAAAAAAAAATCTTTATTGTTGAAAGTATTGTATATGTCCCCTTTTCCCCCAATTGACCTCTTGTAACCTGACTCCATTCCCACACCCCCCACACCCTGTCCCAGGCCTCCACCACTCTATTGTCTATGTCCATGTGTTATGCATATATAGTCTGAGGAGGATAGATTTTAGTTCTTCCTTGAATGTTTGGTAAAACTCCCCTGTGAAGCCATCTGGCCCCGGGCTTTTGTTTGATGGAAACTTTTTGATGACTGCTTCAATTTCTTCTATAATTATTGGCCTATTGAAATGTTTAGATTCTTCCTGATTGAGTTTTGGAAGGTTATATTTTTCTAGGAATATGTCCATTTCCTCCAGGTTGTCCAGTTTGTTGTAATAGAGATGTTCCTGGTGTTTTTTTTAACAATCCTTTGTATTTCAGTGGGGTTGGTTGATTTTTCACCTCTTTCATTTATGATTTTGTTATTTGGATCCTCCTCTCTCTTTGCTTCTTGCTGACCCTGGATAGAGGTTTATGAATCTTGTGTATCCTTTCAAATAACCAGCTCTTGGTTTTGCTGATCTTTTGTATTATTTCTTTGGTCTCTATGTCGTTTATCTCTGCTCTGATCTTTATTATTTCCTTCCTTCTGTTTACACTGGGCTCTTCTTGTTGCTCTCTTTCTAACTATTTGAGTTGTAGGGTTAGGTAATTTATTATCATTGTTTTTTGTAGTAGGCTTGTAGAGCTATGAACTTCCTTCTCAAGACAGCTTTCGCTGTGTCCCATAGATTTTGTATTATTTTGTTTTCATTGTCATTTGTTGCCATGATGTTTTTTAATTCTTCTTTGAGCTCTCTGGTTACCCAGTCATTGTTTAATAGCATACTGTTTAGTCTCCATGTGTTTGATTTCTTTGGATTGTTTTTATTGTAGTTGATTTCCAGTTTTATGCCACTGTGATCTGAGAAGATGCTTGATATGATTTCTATCTTCTTGAATTTGAAGAGACTTTGTCTATGACACAACATATGGTCTATCATTGAAAATGACCCATGTGCACTTGAGAAGAATGTATATTTTGTGGCTTTGGGGTGAAATGTTCTGAATGTCAATTAATTCCATCTGGTCTAGTGAGTCATTTAGGATTGATGTTTCTTTGCTGATTTTTTGTTTAGAGGATTTGTCCAATGGTAGTAGTGGGGTGTTAAAGTCTCCTACCATAATTGTATCACAATCAATCTCACCCTTAATGTCCTCCAGGAGTTTGTTTGTTTTTTGCTTTTTTTTCCCCTATGTATTTGGGTGCTCCTATATTGGGTGTGTATGTTTACCAGAGTTATTTCTTCTTGTTGGATTGTTCCCTTTAGTATTATGAAGTGGCCTTCCTTATCTCTTGTTATGTCCTTCACTGTGAGATCTAATTTGTCAGAAATAAGTATTGCTACCCCAGCTTTTTTTTCATTTCCATTTGCCTGAAAAACCTTTTTCCATCCCTTCACCCTCAAACTGTGTGTGTCTTTTTTTTCTGAGGTGGGTTTCTTGTATACAGCAGATATATGGGTCGTGTTTCAAAACCAAACTGTTACCCTATGTCTTTTGATTGGTGCATTTAGTCCATTTATATTTAAAGTTATTGTTGATAGGTACTTATTTGTTGCCATTTTTATTCTTTATCTTGTGTTCCTTCTTTGCTTTCTTTTTTTTTTTTTTTTTTACAGTGGACCCTTTAGCATTTCTTGCATCGCTGGCTTGGTGGTCATAAATTCCCTTAGTTCTTTTTTGTCTGTGAAGCTCCTGATTTCACCTTCAATTTTGATTGAAAGCCTTGCTAGGTAGAGTATTCTTGGATTCAGACCCTTCTTTGCATGACTTTGTATATTTCATTCCATTCCCTTCTGGCCTTTTATGAAAATATGCCCATCTTGAAGGGAAAAGTGGATGTTATTGGAAGCCTGAAAATCTTCAACGATGGCACCCACCAAACAGTTGTGAACCCCAGAACACTGGTTGATAGGTACTTATTTGTTGCTATTTTTATTCTTTATCCCTGTGTTCCTTCTTCACTTTCTATTTCTTTTTTTTTTTCTTTTACAAAAAAAATCACTCACTAGTCTGATGGGGGTTCCTTTGTAGGTAACTTTCTATCTTTCTCTGGCCACTTTTAAGATTCTTACTTTGTTGGTGTTTGCCCATTTAATTATAATGTGCCTTCTCATTGGTCTTTTGGGGTTCATTTTGCTTGGGACCCTATAAGCTTCTTGGATTTGTGTGGGTTTTTTCTTCCTTATAACAGGGAAGTTTTCTGTCATTATTTCTTCAAACAGGTTTTCTATTCCTTGCTCAGTTTCCTTTCCTTCTGGAACCCTGATTATATAGATATTGTTTTGTTTTGTGTTGTCCCAAAGTTCCCTTAGGCTCTCTTTCTGCTTTTTAATTTTTTTTTTCCTAGAAGCTGCTGTTCTTGGGCATTTTTTCCTACCTTGTCTTCTAGCTCACTAATGTGATCCTCTGCTTCTTCTAGTCTACTCTTGATGCTTTCTATTGAGTTATTTACAGCAGCGATGTCATTTTTCATTTCTTCTTGGTTCTTCATTTCCTCTTGGTTCTTACTCATATTGTTGAATTTGTCTTCCATTCTTTTCAGCCACCTTATGACCATTTCTCTGGATTCTTTCTATGACAGGTTGCTTGCCTCCATTTCGTTCACTTTTTTTCCTGACAATGCCTGCTTTTCTTTCATATGCGGTTGTGTCTTTGTCTGTCCATGGTCTCTCTTCTCTGGGTGTCTGGTTATGTAGTTCTCTCTCTCCTTACCCCAGGCAAAATCTGAACTTTCCATGGTGGAGTGTAGAGCTCATCTGAATCTATGTGCCTATGCCAATTGGGGACTGGTGTTCTGGGGTTCACAACTGTTTGGTGGATGCCATTGTTGTAGATTTTCAGGCTTCCAATAACATCCACTTTCCCCTTCAGAATGGTACTGTCTCCGTATCCAAGCTGGTGGCTCCAGGAGGGAATCCAGCAGCAGTGGGGGCTGCCCGGTCAGGGGAGCCCTGTCCAGCAGTCCCCACCTTCTCCTGGAGTACAGCTTTCCCTTAACTCACCAACAAACACACCCTGTGTTGACCCTCAGTTGTTCTATCTGGTCCCAGACAAGGCTTGAGAAACATCCGTCTATTCTGTTGCCATTTTTTTTCAAGAAGTGGGTTATACATATATAAATACAAGTTCTTTGGTTGATATCTTCCCCCCCAATCTCCCTCCCCTGTCTTCCCTATGAGATTCCACAGTCTGTTCCATGCTTCTATGTCTCTGGATCTATTTAATCAGTTTATTTTGTCTATTAGATTCCACATATGAGTAGATCATGTAATATTTGTCTTTCTCTAATTGACAAAGACTGAGTTTTATTTACTGTTATGATCCTTGCAGAGGCTAAGGTTTTTAGTGACTGCGTTTTGGGGATATTTCTCTTCTGGAACCCATTCCTGCAGGGCCATATGGTTATGCTTCATGGGGTCACTAGATCAGGATTTCTATAGACATTGTCATTTCCTTTCAGCATTTGTAACTGGTTGTTAGTACTCCTCAGGCTGTGCCAATACACTCAGTAGGAATTCGAGTTCTTTGCTGGTGGGTGTAGGTGTGGAGATTCTCATAACAAGATAGTAATACTTTCCCAGCACCACCCCATTCACAAGGCCGAGATCAGCTCTAGTAACCCTTTGCCTCTGGAGTGACAGTGTCCTCAACTATAATTCTCCTGGATTCCCCCCCCCCGAGGGAAGGCTCACTCTATCCTGTGGTCTTAGAATTCTTCCCAGGCAGAGGGACTTGTGTCTTTGTGGCAAAGGATCAGTCAGCATCCTCCTGCTTCCCTAGAAAGGTGTATGTAAAGGATCCTTGTTCTTGGTGGTGACCTGCTCCTCTCCTAAGCCAGGTCCCAGGTGTCCCAAGTCGTCAACGCAGACAGCAAGAGTTTATTTTGTCTAAGTAGGTAGAAGAATTAGTTATCTAATGCATTTGTTTTACCTTCTGTTATTTTCCTAGTACAGTTTTTATATTTCAATTATTTATTTAAATTATTGACCACCTGTAATGCTCAAAATTTCTGAGTTTTGCACAGGAGATTCAATGACAATGTCTCTCAGTAGAAACTTGTGGAACAGAAACTGGTGAACTTTAGCTGCTCATTCAGTCTGCGTGTTTCTATGGGGCTTCTCTGTTCATCCCTCTCTCTCATGCTCAGGGTGCAGGACAAGGAGTCTCAAGCTACTAACTCAGGGAGAAACAGCCTTCTTTCCTTAATTATTCATGATGCTTCATTTTAAATGTAAATAACAACATAGTCATTACATAGTGGTTCACTGAGCATCATCTGTCTTGGTCCTATCATTACTTTCTATTTCATCCTGAGGTTAATACAAAAGGAAGTAAAGAAAAGAAAGGAAATTCAACATTTTTCTCTATAATTTTCAAGACTTTTTATTCCTCATTTCAATTTTCCCAGGAAGCAAAATTGATAGTTGTCTGAGGGCAAAAATGAAACAAATAGAATTCTGTATGTCATAAAAGTGAAAAAAGGGAAGTAACAAAGTGTAAGTTGGCAGAATTCCCTGTAGCCAAATAGAATGCCACGAAGGCAGGGATGGGCTCTGCCAGAGACTCAAAGAAGACCTCCTGGGTTAGTGACCAACCATCTCATTTTCCCGTCATTTAATTCACATGGGATCAGCTCTGAGGTTAGGACAGAAGAGTCATAGCAATCAACTCTCAAGAGAGTGGCAACCCCAACCCCCATGTCATTAATAAATCCCCTTTGGCAATGAAGCAGCCATGGCATGATAGCACTGAGCAGGGAGGGTGGGGTGATAAAGGATGCCAAGGTACACTTCAAATGCCATAATAGATTGCTCTCTATTGTTTTATATGACAACACAGGTGTGCTTAAGTCCATTCAACTAACACAGTTTAAATTCCAAAGGAAAATAGACAACATTCCTTTTAAGTAGTTTTATAGGAGTAGAATTTTCTGACAATTGAAACAACTTTGTCACTGGTACTAGAATAACCCCAATATGGAACCAAATTACAATTTTTTCCTCCGTTCCAATTCTAAGCTGTCACCTATGCTGGGGACATTGCTGTTGGCCACATCTCTGGGGGAGAGCTCTGCTCTCTGCATCCACTTCCATTTTCTCACCCTCTGAACCAAAATGATCTGCAGACACAGGTGACTCAGTGCAGGCCCTTCCCATTGTTCCCCTCCTGAGGACCTGCCTGTTCCAGTACAGGTTTTACTTGTCTCTCTTCCACCCAGTTCTCAAGACCCTGCTGACTTTCATCTCCTTCTTGCTCCTAGGTGTGCTGTCTGTTTTGGAGCCCATGTGAGTCCTGCACTGATGCAGCCTCCTCCCAGTGGAATCAGACCGCCTAAACAGAGGCACCATGAGCTCCTGGATTTTGTCCCAAGTCTTGTGTGGTTCTGGCTCGATGCCCTTACTGCATTTCTGTGTGAGACCGTACATCAGGGTCTGGACAACTGCAGCCCAGGAATCAGCTGGCAGCGAGGGTGGAGCCTTGGCCACCTTTACTCTCTGGCACTTGACCCTGGAAATTCTCTGCTGCTACCAGCTGGTTCTGCACCCTGATCCTTCAGACACATCTGTGGGCTTCCCTTCTCAGGCCTTGGGTATAAGGTCCTACTCCTCCGCAGGGGCTGTTGAAGGCTCAGTGCTCACTTGCACTTACCCAGCCTCGAGACCTGTTGCTCTTTCTTCCAGCAATTTCTAATATTTAATAACCTTGGAATATGAAACAGGGTGTGGCTACAGAGATTTTCAGGGCAAGATGACAATATGGAACTCAATTATATATTTTTTTCACCCTGTAAATATAATGAAGAACAATACCAACCCAAAAGCAAACAAACCACAAAGGTACAGTGGAGGAAAAGAACACTAAAAATGGAAGGAATCATGATATGTGGAAGCTGTTGGGCAGTCCCAAAGACAGAGCCTGGTGAATCCATAATATATCCTTGTAGTTTTGCTCCTACATGGTCCCTCCCACAGGTAGTGGAGGAAGAAAGAAATTCAACGGACAAAAATAGACTGACATGTTTTAGAGCCCTTTAAGCCATCAATTGGAAAGAAGCCATCTAAAAATTCAGAGTATAACCTGAGGCAAATATTTAAGAGATCCCTGCTACCTGAGCAATTCACACACACTTCCTAATTAACTTCTCCAACCTTAATACCTTTCATAGCTGTCCATTAGCAACAATTAGATTCTCTGAAATTCCTTTAAGTTTTCCTTGCTCTTACTATTCAGTTAAGGTGGAAGGGATGACAGTGGAGTCATTACTCCAAGTGACAATAAGAATTTTTTCCTAATTATAAAGTCAAACAATGAGGTCTGAATGTAGGAATGAATTTTTTAAACTGCCAACTTGCTTTGAGAAAGAGTTAAAGCACCTTCATACTGATTCCCTTGCTTCTCTACACCCAGAAAGGCAGGCTCTTAGCTTCCAAATCACCTACAGGACTGTCAAGGGAGTGATGATGCTGGAGGCTCTGGCCAGCTGTACAGCCTACAGGCAGAAACACAGTGGATTAGTGTGGTTCCTATACACCCAGGTTGTGGGTTCCACGCCCCATTAGGGCACATAAAGGGATCAACCACTGAACACATAAATAAGTAAAACAATAAATTGGTATTTCTCTTTTTTTTTTTCTCTCTCTCTCCATTCCTCCCTCTCTAAAATCAATACATAATTTTTTAAAGGAAAGTAAGTGTGGATGAAAATAAATGGTCACATGCTAACTTGACTAGCTTGGGAAAGGCCTATATGGCAGTTTTGCAAACTCAAAGACCTAAAGTAACCACAGAGGATGGTCTGAAATTGAAACTTTAACTAAAAACAGTTTATAGTGGGTAGCCATGTCCTAGGCCAGTATCTTCCCTGACAAAGGTCAATCTTTACCTTAACTTGAGCCTATCTAAGATAATATGCTTGTGAAATGCCAGGGTAACTTGTAACTTTCCTTTTTCTGAATCCCTCAGGGCATAACCAAATGAGCAGGACAGAGACCATAAATTCCTTTTTTGTTATTGAGTTGTTGACTGTTAACTATCCTGTACCCACCTGGGTAAAAGAAGTATGTGTCTATCATTTTACTTTTTATTCAATTCTAGAAATTTCCTCCCACCTTTGCTTTCTCCAGACTCCCTAATCTATCACCAATGAGTTTCATGTAACCCTCTAACTTCTTCTCCTTTGATTGGAGTGTATAAAACAAGGTGAGAAACTGCCATTCTCTGGAGCATTATCCCAATACAATGATATTCTGCTTCCTAACAATTGTCCACAGTTTGGCTCAAATAAACTCACAAAAATTCTTTACAAGTTTTAATATATATATATATATATATATATATATATATATATATTTACGTTAACAAAAGACATTCTGATGCTTCTCCCCATATAGGTAATCACTACTCAAAGAGTACAGGCCTTGCCTGAAGAGGGGTGTATTTTCCTTCTCTAAGACACAAAAGCTAAAAAAGTTGGCTTAATCTTTCTAGGACTGGGCTCTTTGTAGCTTGAAGAAGTAAGTAGATTTTTTTTTTTCATAAATAAAGGAGCCAGCTCTCTGTACACTTGGTGGATGTCTTTGTTTATTTGAGGCAATAGGTGGCTCTCTTCCTGTGTAATTTTTTTAATAATTCAGAGTAAAATGGATCTGATTTTAAATCCCTTATAGCTACAGCTATGGTTAGTTAATCGTTGCAACAGGGACATTCCTCAGTTCCAAATGCATTTATCAGAAGGAAAAAAAATAGTCTCTTCTATAGGAGTTTCTGAAAAACCTAGAACTTTCATTCAACTTTGCTTTTATTTGGTGGTTTTATACTCTTAAAGGGAAACCACAAAGGAACAGGAAATAGCTGTGTGAATGGGGGTGCAGGTGAAGGAGAAGTAAAGAGGGAGAGCACGCTGGAAATTTCTACATTAGAGAAGAAGGAACCAATTGTGATTGGGAATAGAAGAACATGATTTAGAAAAGTCAGAAGAGAAGGCCTAAGTGTGCCAGGTATTATTAATACAATATTTTTCACTTCAGTTTAGGAGACTAACTTCTCTTCCAAATAATTATGCAAGCCACCATTTCCTAACTGAATATATAAATCAGATTTATCTTACATTTGAATATTGACTATACTTTAATCTTGTCCACAACACTTCCCAGAATTTTGTTTTTTTGTTTTTAATCCTCACCTGAGGATATGATTATTGAGAGAGAGAGAGTCTATATGAGAGAGAAACATCAATCTGTTACCTTTCCTACCATCTGTTAGGGTTGCCTAAGGATGAACGTATGAGACAAAAGCGGTAAAGAATTATGAGTTTATTAGGTCATCTGGGTAACATTTGGTGCTGAAACATAAGGGGGTTCCACAGGGATAGGGAGCTATCATCTTGGTTTCAGTCACCCTGAGTTTGCTACTCAGGGAACATTAGGCAGTGGCAGCTCGTCCTGGGCTTACCTTCGGAATCCTACTTGAATGACTTGCTAGCTGGCCTCAGTCAGGCCTCCCTCCCTTATGGACCCTCCTAAACCAGCCAAGGAGGACCCCAGATCTGGAATCTGTCCTTTTCCATTGCTGACCTTCCATCCCACACCGGCCAATCTTCTCTAGGTGAATGATATTCCACAATGTCGCTTATCTCGAGTCATCTGCCCACTCTCTCTCACTGACTTCTCAAAAGTCCTAGCACTAGGACACCTAGTCCAGAGGGTCACCTCTCATTTCTCATGGTGATTTGTTTAGCCCTAAACAGTCACCTTTGGAGTTGTGGTCTGTCACTCACCCTTCCTCTCTCAGGTGCCACGCTACACTACCTCTGCACACTCACAGGGGACATCATGCCAAACCACCTCATTTTGTTTTGTAACACTGGCCATAATATAAACTAGATAATAAGTCTTAATGGCCTGAAGATGACACTTTTAATTTTAACACATTGCATAATTTAGATAATTGCTGTCACTGCGATGGAAAATGGTCAGAGATTCCTATGGCCAGGCCTTTTTCACCCTTCAGTCCCAATCCTCTCTCTTGGTCCTGCTCTACCCATCAGATCTTTCTCCTTCACACAAAACATTATACCCCTAACACTTCTGATTCTGAATCTATTATTGACTAAGTAGGCCACTGACCTCTACATCCTTACACACCCACTCTATCACCTGCAGTAGATTCCCCAAAGCCAGACCCTCCTAACCAGCAACCACCTTCTCCCTGGCCCCTGAGAGCCCAAATCCCAAGAATGTGAGCTCCAAAACAGCCTTTTCCCATCTAACACTTGCTCTCAGGCCACTCAAAGACCACCTTCCTCAATGGCCACTTCTATTCCTGTGTCCATTCTACTTTTGAGGGAGGTAGAAGAAACTGGGAGTATTATCTGGGTACACATTCCGTTTTCCATGTCTGACCTCATACAGATTGAGAGGCATTTCAGGTCTTTTTCCACCAACACAACCACCTTTACTAAGAAATTTGAGCAAAGTTAATGAAATCATTCAGGGCCCCTATGAAAACCCAGCTCTCTTCCTCTCCCAATTCATGAAGGCCTTGTATAAATTTACCACCTTAGAGCCCTCATCCCCAGAGGAAACCCTTCTTCTGAACACCCATTTTATATCCCAATCAGCCCCCGACATACCCTGAAAACTTAAAAATAGACAAAGGTCCACAAATTCCTCAAAAAAGATCTCGTTAATCTGACCTTTAAGGTCTTCAATAATTGTAAATCCAAAAACAAAGGTGACATCAGGCCAAGGCTGAGGCCCAGAGGAGGCCTTACAGCTCCTAGCCACCGCTCTCATGAATCCCCAACGAAGTGCTGGTCCTCCAACCAAGGAGGCTAAGCCTCCTCTAGGCCCATGCTTCAAATACAACAAGGAAAAACACTGAGCCAAGTCCTGCTCAAACCCAAGACTCCACCCCCTCTCCCCCGAGTGCCACCACTTGGGCCCTGCCCAAGGTGTGGAAGGTAAGGCCACTGGAAACAGATTGTAGTCTGGACCGTCCAGGTCAGACCTTGGCCAATCCAGCATGGCCACCCTCTGGATCCAGTTTAGAGCTCCCAGACATCCTGGGACTGGCCACAGAAGAAGCTTCCCAGGTCCTGACAAGGCCCCCACAGACTTACATCACCAGGACAGAGCCTCAGGTAAGGATTGTGGTGGCAGGTAAGCCAATCTTCTTTTTAATTGACACTGGGGCCACTTATTCTGCTCTCTCTGAATTCGCTGGGACCCTTGTCACCTCCTCAATCTCTATTATGGGGGTTGACAGATTAGTCTCACAGCCATTAGCCACCTCACCTCTACACTGCATCTTACTAAATACCCCCATTCACTCTTTTCTAGGTCTACTTCAACATGCATCCTCTCATAAAACCCAGGTGTCCCAAGTGACAGTTACCTTCTTCAGTTTCACTCTCAACCCACAAAGCCACGCCATTCCTTTGACTATAAACACCTTATCTCTTCCATGATTGTCCCTTTCTTGGGCTTGCTGGCCATTCTCGCCTCTGAGTTCCCAACTTCAGTCTTCTCACAAAGCTCTCTATGACATGACATGGTGAAGGGAAGCCCCTCTCTGAGCCTTTAGATCCCAAGGCCAGAATTCTCAGCCCTTTAATGCTCTGAAAACTGCTCTGACCTCAACACCTTCTCACCCGCCTCCCCACTTCCCAAAGAACAAGTTTTGTTACTACAAAACTATGAATGCTTACTTAACGGTCTGGCTATTACTATCAGTAGCTGAACCTATTATCACCTAAACCTTAGCACATTATCTCTAAGGAAAAATTTGACAGTTTTAAAGCCAAGCAGCTAGAGGCCATGGAACAGGCTGCTAGGCCTGCTCCCTCCTTACCCCCCCCCAACCCCCACCCCTCTGCCACCTTTTCTCCAGTTTCATATATCTACACATAAGTCTTTGGTAACTTAAAGGCTTCAGAGCATTGTTGGGTTAAGTGGTAATACTGAATCATTATTCAGTATTGATTATAATACTGAATCATTATTCAAACATGATTGCTAGACACGTTTTAATTCACCAGCTCTTAGTTTTTATTATAGAAGGTTTCTTGTAGTTTGTTGAAAGTATATTTTCTTGAAAGTAAGAGTGTGTTTAAAGTTACTCATAAATGTAAATGCTGATTGTTTACTTTTTGTGAAAGCTGGTTATTTGTGAATGAATAGAAGGTTTGTGCTTTCCAGTGAGTCAGGACCTGATCACCTCTGATGCCCAAAGGGACCCTTTCTCTCCTAGTAAGCTAAAGCAGCCCCATCTTATATCTGAGCCTAGACTTTCTTTATTTCTACCACTGATTCACAGTCCTTGACACAATCATTGAAAGCCTCAACAGGTCTTCCTGCTTGGTATTGAGGAACCTCTCTCCCCTTTTCTAATCTTCTTAAAATTCATACACTGCAAAGGACACCAAGTCAGGAATGATCCTGTAATACAGGGAAAAAATAAAGCAGACCAGGAAGCCAAGGCAGTGGCTCAGAGGAAGCCCCTGTCTCCCTAACTCTTAGCTATACCTCATATAACACCCAGATACACTCCAGAGGAACTTCAGTCCCTAGTAGTTCTTGGGAAGATCTGCAGTTAAAATTTTAGGGAAAATGTACCCTTCCCCAGGGACAGGCCCATGATATCTTACAGGCTATTCACTATTCCCTACATATACAATAAGACTGCTTTTACAATTTGTAAAACCCCTCATCACAAGTTCTAGCCTAGCCTTCCTACTGTGAGATATCACCAAAACCTGTTCTACTTGTTACTCAGTATCTCCCCAAAGACAGGTTAGACCTCCTTCTTTCTCCCTCCCTCTCCCACCCCCGGCTCATCAGTCAAGGGGTCAAATCTCTGGATAAGACTGGTGAATTAACTTCATTCACATGATTCCTAATAAAACACACACACACACACAAACACACACACACACACACACACACAAATATCTTTCAGCCTTAGTAGATACCTTCTCAGGCTGGGTAGAAGCATTCCCCACTAGGTCTGAAAAGTCCTTTGAAGTCACTCAAACTCTCATTGAGCATATCGTTCCCAGATTCAGCCTACCCACCTTATTACAATCAGATAATGGACCTGCTTTCATATTGCAAATAGCTCAACAGGTCCCATATTGTGAACATCCAGTGGAACTTACATCCCCCTACCAGCCCCAATCTTCAGGCAAGGTAAAAAAGGCAAATTCCTTAATTAAGTCTTACCTAACTGAATTAGTTCTTGAAACTAAAAAACCTTAACCTACTCTATCTCTATTCTTTAAGCACATCAGGGCAACCCCCACCCCCATGCACCCTCTTTCTTAGTTCCTTTATGGAAGGCTCTTCTTATTAGGAAACTTCCATTCCACAGAGACCCCTCTAGGAGACAATGTCCCCATTTTAAATACCATCATAAAATTACTAAAGAACATGCTGATCAGGTCCTCCCTCGACCTTTTACAGGAGACATCCCCCTATTCCTCCTAAAGGAAATCCATCAACAATTTATAGCCCTGATTGCAAGGCCCTTATTAGGTACTCTTAACTGCCTCAAATGCAGCTAAACTATCAGGCATACACCATGGTTCCACCTTTCCAGGTTAAAACCCATCTCAGGAACACCTCCACCACATGAGTTGGAGTCCTCTAAGTATTACAGCCACCTGATCAGGCCAACCAGACTTTGCCTTACTTGCATACTGGAAGAAGAGGACAAATGAGTGAGCACCCCTGCAGGTGCTCCTTATGTACCCTAATAATCCTGACTTCCTGGAAAGCCCACCTCTTCTCCCAATACAAATCCTCCAGGTCCTAGCTACTGCCACCTCTCCCTTTGCATCAGTATTCTCACCTTTCTATGGGACTACCTTCTACAAAGAGACTTCAATTACCCCTGGGATGAGATTTCCTTCTTTCTAGATCCTAAATATACCCTTTCCCCACATGGGACAATCTTAACCCTAGAAGTGTGAATTAGCTCTCCTTCTCACCCTATTCCAGCCCTGCTCTCCTATACCCATGAGGAACTTCCTCACCTCCACTCATCTTGAATGAACACTTAACTTTACCCATTCCCTCCTTAGACAGGAATTGCTGGCTTTGCCTTTCTCTCTCCTTTTCAGTGTATACCACCATCTCTATACCAATCAAGAGATGGAATCAGGCAAAAATCACTCTGGCTTATACAAAGGAAAATGAAACTATATTTCTCAAAAAGGCAGACACCTTTCTAGGTAATTGTACTATAGCCCAGGCAAATTAAGCCTCCTTTCTTTTCTGTATTTATATTCTGTCTCTTACTAAGGTAGCCCTTTCCTCCCTCCCAGTCACAGGTCCTATCACTCTACACACCCCACTAATTGCCTTTATGCTTTACAAGGTCACAGGGAAATAAACAAAAGGCTATCTCCTATCATCAGTTTGCAATACCACAGTTAACCAAGAACTGCCAAACTGCCATTGGTCCCAGTGGGTTGAGTACCAGGTGTTCCCAGAAGCCAATGGTTATTTTCTACAGAAGGTCCATTTTACATCTTGTCAAACCACCCAGGCCTGCAGCTTCAATTGCTCCTTTCCTTCCCTCTTTCTTTTCCCTTGGATAATAGCCCATTCTAGCATTCCCTTCCACTTTCACTGCAATAAAATGTCAACCACTCATCTGTCACCCCTTGTAGGTAGTGTCATGGTGACCAACCTCTCAGCTTGGAGCACAGAACCAGGAAAAGAAACCTCATACCCTTTAGTCTACCTCTTCTCTTTATACTTTTCAGCTTACCTCCATGAACAGGGATTCTTCTTCCTCTGTAGGGAGAACATATATATCTGTCTCTCCATCAACTGGACAGGAAGAACCTGTACTCTCATCTCTCTCTTACCCAGTGTACACGTAGCCCCCAATAATCAGTCTTTACCTGTCCCCATAATGCACCATATCCGACAAAAGGGCAGTTAAAATAATCCCTCTCCTAATAACCCTAGGCATCACAGCAAAGGTTGGAACTGGCATAGGGGACCTAACAACTGCTCATCCCATTTTGAAATCCTGTCTCAGGAGCTACAAGAAAGCTCTGGATGTCTAGCAAGAGGCAAAACTGGGAAAACAAGAACCTCACCCCCAGGGTAACCTGTCCTCTCCTTTCATATCACTAGTGAGGCAACTTAGACCCCTGATCTTTTCCCTCCTAAAGATAACATCTAGATCTCAGTTGTATTTCATCTCCAGGCCCAGAAAAGCAGCAAAACCAGACAAGTGACACTGTGACAGCCTCAAGATAAGCTTTTACCTCCCAAGTCACTCAACAGGATCGTTTTCTGAGCCTTAACCAACCAGTCTCAGGGAAATCATGCTGTTGTGACCCCTCATCCAGCTGAATACTAGCAAATCCATTTCCCTGTGATTTGTTGTTCCCCTTCAGCAGGAAGTAAATACAGTGGTACCTCGAGATACGAGTTTAATTCATTCCGTAACCTTGAGGCGTGGGAAACTATGAGATGCTCGTGTCGTGGTAAACTGGTGAGTCGTGTGCAGACGGCCGATCCGCGCAATTACTCCTATCTCAACTGTTGCTCGTATTTCAAAGCAAAAATCGCTCACTCGATGGCTCGTATCTCAAAAATCTCGTATGTTAGGGCACTCGTTTCTTGAAGTAGCCCTGTACAGAAGATATGAACTTTGTCCCTAGTCCATAAAACAAAAAGGATGGACTGATAGATCTGATCAAAGAATTGAATCTATACCTCCTCCACTGAAAACTGACCTTAGGCCACTTCACAATGGACATTCCACTTGCTTAGACCACATTCCATTTGCTAAGACTATTATCTCTCCCCTTTGAAGTGCCCCAGAATGCAGACTTGCATAGAGAATTCTCCACCCAGAAAAAGCCTGTCTTTAAAAACCTCTGAATCCCCATCTTTGGGTTTGGTGCTATTTTCGGGCACAGCATTTCTGGTATCCAGATGGCCTAATAAATTCACAATTCTTTACCAATTTGGCCTCATACTTTCCTCCTAGAGTTGCCATTTAATGGGGGAGCTCAGCAGGTGTACCCCAGAGTGTTAAAGAAAATGCAATCAAAGCTCCTCATGGTTTGTCTATGCTTAGCTAAATGTGGACCATGCAGATTACTGTTTGTTACATCAACAATAAAGACAACGATTATTCCTTATGTTCAGATTATCAGCCTATAATTTGCAAATATTTTATTTAATCTTTATGATTTCCAATGTGGCCATGTCAGTTTTTAAGAAGAGGAATTGAAAATCTGACATCATTTAAATTCAGAGACTACAGACAGATTTTGTCAGAAAGTGAAATTTTCCATGAAAGAGTCTCAAGTTCTACTAAGAAATCGACTCAACATGGCCTACAGACTTAATAATATTTTTTCCCTTGGCTGAATACATTTAAAAGCAAAAATGGGTCAAATGGAAGTTTGATATTGATTTTTTGTGAGGAAATTTCATACTATTTTCAATAATGGTTGCACCAGTCTACATTCCCACCAGCAGTGTACTAGGGTTCCCTTTTCTCCACAACTTCACCAGCACAAGTCCTTTCTTGATTTGTTGATGGTAGACATTCTGACAGGTGTGAGGTGATACCTCATTGTTGTTTTAATTTCTATCTCTCTGATGATCGGTGACACTGAGCATCTTTTCATATGTCTCTTGGCCATCTGTATGTCCTGTTTGGAGAAGTGTCTATTTAGGTCCTTTGCCCATTTTTTTAATTGGATTTTTTGTCTTTCTTTTGTTAAGTTGTATGAGTTCCTGATATACTTTGGATAGTAACCCTTTATCATATGTATCATTGCCAAATAGGTTCTCCCACACATTGGGTTCCCTTTTCATTTTGTTGATGGTTTCTTTTGCTGTGCAGAAGCCTTTTATTTTGGTATAGTTGCATTTGTTTATTTTTGCCTTAGTACCTTTGCCTTAGGAGATGTATCCAGAACTATATTGCTATGAGAGATGTCTGAGATATTTTGTCTATAGCTTCTTCTAGGATTTTATGGTTTCATAACTTACATGTAAGTCTTTTATCCTATTGAGATTATTTTATCTATTGAGATTATTCCTGTGTATGATGTAAGTTGGTGGTCTAGTTTCATTTTTTTTTGCATGTATCTGTCCAATTCTCCCAACATCATTTATTAAAGAGACCATCTTGCCTCCATTATCAAATATTAATTGAGCATAATGGCCTGGGTACATTTCAGGGGTCTCTGTTCTGTTCCATTGATCTATATGCCTGTTCTTGGGCCACTACCAGGTTGTTTTGATTACAGCGTCTTTGTAGTATAACAATATGTGGTATTGTATTCCCTCCAACTTTGTTCCTTTTTCTCAAGATTGCTGCAGCTATTTGGGATTTGTTTTGGTTCCTTTTACATTTATGGAGTATTTGTTCTAGGTTTGTGAAACATGTCATTGGCATTTAATCTGCATTGCATTTAATCTATAGATTGCTCAGGTCTCAGTTCGTTCTCTCACAAAATCAAAGAAATTAATTCATGGATAAAGACATGAGCAAGAGCAAAGTTATATTACAAAAAAGCTCCTGCTGCAGGACAGCACCCACTGGATGGCCTGGCTACTAAGGATTTGACAAACATAGAGCTACCACTTAATTTACTCTCTTGGTTTGGTTTTTACTGTAAGTAGAAACCTTGAAGTTGAAACCATAGGAAAAGCAGAGCACAGCAGAAGTCTGGAGGGCAGAGAGATTATATGAGAGAGGGAAATAATTAAGTAAAGTCAGACCCAGAGAGGGTGGGGGAAGAGTATAGATGCCAGCAACAGCCAACAAATACCATAAAGTTTTTCCACTCCAATTTAGATGACTCCACTCAGATATTTCAACTCACTGCTCCTTGCTGATGGAATATAATTCAATTAGAATGCAGACATACATAATGAACATCGTCCATACTTTCTGGAACTCTATCAATTCCATGCTTATCCAGCATTTGATAGGCATTTTAGAGAAGTTATGGGTCTATTCTGTAGGAATTAATAGACAAGTAGTAAGTTGAAGTAGATCTATGAAGAAAAATGTATGGATTTAGGTTTCAGAACAAAAGAACTCTGGAAGATATTTTGATAAAAATTTAATAAATAAAGCAGAATACAAATTTAATGGACAAAAAAGTAAACATGTTTTGTAAATGTTAATACAACATATATGCAAATATTGGTTATATAAATATATCAATATGATAACAAAACAATAATACTAAATAAACAAAGAAACAATAAACAAACAAATAAATAAATAAATAGCATCACCACAGTAACATATTGGGAACTGATATCCCAGAAGCTAAATTTCATAACATTTTCATGCTTACTACCCTGATAACAGATTTGCTGGAAAAAAACGTAATAAATTTGTGACTAAAGCTGACTCAAGAGCCTTTGACCTGATCCAAGACACATTGTGCAAACATGATGTGACACATTCATCTGTGAGTATCCTTTCAAGGTGACTTCAAGTCTCCATCCTTATTTCTTAGCCTTTCTTGCAAGGCTCTTGTTGAGGAGAAGGATCTCATGATTTCCACTCTGACAACTTCCCAGGCGCAGTAACTGTATTTCTTCTCCTTCAAGTAGAGATGAATGCCCTGGAAGTACCTCTTCAAGGGCAGGGTAGGGCCCTGTGTGGCCAGGCCAGACCCCTCCTCTCCCAACTCCTATGCCCAACAGGTGTCCAGGTCTTCCAGCTGCTGGTGGAGTCCTGTGCGCAATTGGTCCACGAGGGTCATGTTCCAGGTGACAGAGGAGTTCTCTGTGGGCAGGAGGTCAGAGATCTGCTGGAGCATCTCTTGGAGGACAGAGATGGCCTGGGTCTTCTGGACCTGGCTGCCATCCACCATTGCCTGAGGGAATCTGAAGTGCTTTCTGTGCTTCAGACAGAAGAAAGGGGATTTTGTGCTCATTTGGCTCAGAAGCACTAAGTTCTCCCTGCTGAGCAGGACGTGGTCCTGAGGCAGGTCACAGCCCAGCGCTCCAACGGGGCCAGAGCTGAACAGCACCAGGGCCGTGAGTAGAGAGAGCAGGAGAGCCATGGACAAAGGAGAGTGCTGCTGGCCTGACTGAGCTGAATGTTTAATGAACAACCTGGGGCTAAAAGTTCTGCAATGACCTTCTTTCTAAGCATGCCCTTTAAATAGGGAACACAAAAATTTTCATTTTCTAAACATTTCTTTCCACTTTCACTTCCTTTTTTTGTTTTCATTTAATTTAGGTGTTCTAAGAAGATGTCATCAAT
>JAAGEH010000389.1:10727790-10767669 GCA_011751065.1 Lasiurus cinereus
AAATAAAGCCGGCAAAGTTCTCCATCTGAAACACAGCACAGTCCCCAAGGAAACTGAGCAGAGAAGAAACTTGTGCCCCTAGGGTTCCAGGCCCAGTCCCAGTTCTGGAACACTCCCAAAGGGTTCTTGACAAAAGGGAACAAAACTGGAAGGTCAACAAACGCCACTCCCCCATCCAGCCTAGCAGATGCCACCACAGTTCATGGAAACTGGACTGAGTTCACGGGTCCAAACTCTTTTCAAACCACAACCAATGAGCATCTCATATATGTGTGTGGCATCTATAACATATACATGCACCTAAGATGTCTCTGGCATCTTTACAGTGTAAGTGTGTACCAGTTCAAAGATTACATGTGGAAAGTAGTAAAGACCATCAAATAGAGGAGAGATATACATACCAGGTGTACTGGTTAATAATGCAGATTTCTTTTTCAATAGGTGGAGTTACACATATGTTGATATATGCGATTTGATATGTATGCTTATTTTGTTGTATTGACAGCAAGCTTCCAAACTTCATATGTCAAATTTCTGAAGGTGTTAATATCATAGATTTTTTACGATTAAAAATGTAGAATTTCGTGCCCCCCCAAAAAAAAAGACCTTTTGTGTGAAGTTTTCATTCATTACTTTATTTTAAAGAAAAGTGCTGATGAAGTTATCATACACTTAGGGAAGCTTATAGTGAACATGTTCCATCTCAAGATACTTGTGAATGTTGGTCTAAGTCAGGGGTTCTCCCTGTGGGTTGCGACCCCTTTGGGGGTCAAACGAGTCTTTCACAGGGGTCACCTAAAACCATCGGAAAATGTAGTAATGTAGTTTACTGTTGTTATATTAAGATTGTTACCCATGCTACACCATGCTTCAAGACAAAATTTCATTTATTTGTAATTAGAAATAAGTATTTCACAATATCTAATTGTGATTATCACTATACTTTAATTATGTTCAATTTGTAACAATGAAAATACATCCAGCATATCAGATATTTACATTATGACTCATAACAGTAGCAAAATTACAGTTAAGAAGTAGAAATGAAAATAATTTTATGGTTGGGGGTCACCACAACATGAGGAACTGCATTAAAGGGTCGTGGCATTAGGAAGGTTGAGAACCACTGGTCTAAGTGCTTAAAAAGTGATGATTTTGATGTGAAAGACAAAAAACGTCCAGGTCAAACAAAAAAGTTTAAAGACCAACAATTACTAGCATTATTGAATGAAGATGGGTGTCAGACTCAAAAACAACTTGCAGAAAGATTAAACGTTGCTCAACCAACAATTTCTGATCGTTTTAATGCAATGAGAAATATTTTCAAGGAAGGAAAATGGTGCCACATCAACTGAACAAAAGACAAATGGAAAACTGAAAAGTCTTCAATAAAATGTTGCTTCAACCATATAAAAGACTTAATTGCATCAAATTGTGACTGACAATGAAAAGTGGATTTATTTTGAGAATCACAAAGCACAAAATCATGGGTTGATCTGGGCCAACCAGCATCATCAACTGCAAGACCAAATCACTGCTGGGGGGAAAGACAATGCTCTGCTTTTGGTGGGATCAGGAAGGTGTGTTTTATTATGAGCTTCTAAAACCAGGTGAAAACAGTAAAACTGATCACTGTACACAACAAGTAATCAATTTGAACCACACTTTGATCATACAATGACCAGAATGGGCCAGAAGACACAGCAAAGTAATCTTGCTTCATGATGACGCACCATCACACACTTCGAAACCAGCCTAACATTTTAAAAGATCTCGCCTGGGAAGTATTAATCCACCCGCTGTATTCACCAGACCTTGCTCCTTCAGATTGTCACTTGTTTTGATTGATGGCATACTCACTTTCTGAGCAGCACTTTAAAACGTATGATGAAGTAGAAAATTGGGTCTCTGAATTGTTTGCCTCAAAACAAGAAAAGTTCTATTGGGACAGTATCCACAAATTACCTGAAAGATGGGGGAAATGTATAGCTAGCTAAGGAAATTACTTTGAATAAGGCACCTTTAATATTTTTTTTTACAATTACTGTGTTTTCTTTGATTACAAATCTGCATTATTAACCGGTACAGCTGGCGTTGCTTTACTGCAGTTTAACTCCACATACTAGATGAGTTTCCCCTTTTGCCTTCAGACAATCAGCATGGACCCCATCACTACTCAGTTTTCAGAGTTCCAAAATGGACCAATAATTTCTTTTTTTTAAATTTAATAAATCTTTACTGTTCAGATTATTATAATTGTTCCTCTTTTTTCATCCATAACTCCCCCCCAACCAGTTCCCACCCCACCCTCTGCCCTTACCCACCCCCACACTGACCTCATCCATAGGTGAATGATTTTTGTCCAATCTCTTCCCCCACCACCCACATCCTTTTCCCCTTGAGAACTGTCAGTCTACTCCTTTTCTATGCCCCTGATTCTATTATATTCACCAGTTTATGCTGTTCATCAGATTTTTTATTCCCTTGATTTTTAGATTCATTTGTTGATAGTTATGTATTTGTGGGTCATAATTTTTATCTTTACTTTTCCTCCTTCCTCTTCTTAAAGAGTACTTTTCAACATTTCATATAATACTGGGTTGTTGTTGATGAACTCCTTTAGATTTTTCTTAACTGTGAAGCTCTTTATCTGACCTTCAATTCTAAATGATAGCTTTGCTAGAGTAATCTTGGTTGTAGGTTATTAGATATTCATCACTTTGTATATTTCTTACCATTCCCATCTGGCCAGCATAGTTTCTGTTAAGAAATCAGCTGACAATCGTATGGGTGCTCCCTTGTAAATAATTAACTGTTTTTCTCTTGCTGCTTTTAATATTCTCTCTTTGTCTTTTGCTCTTGGTATTTTAATTATGATGTGTCTTGGTGTGGTCTCTTTGGATTCCTTTTGTTTGGGGTTCTGTGTGTTTCCTGGACTTGTAAGCCTATTTCTTTCACCAGGTATGGGAAGTTTTCAGTCATTATTTCTTCAAATAGGTTTTCAGTAGCTTGCTCTCTCTCTTCTTCTGGCACCTCCATAATTCTGATGTTGGTACACTTGAAGTTGTACCAGAGGCTCCTTACATTATGTTTCAATTTTTGCATTTGTTTTTCTTTTTGCTTTTTCATTTCAGTGTTTTCTGCTTCTTTGTATTTCACATCTTTGACTTGATTCTTGTGATCCTCTAGTCTGCTGTTAGGTCTCTGTATAATATTTTTTATTTTAGTCAGTGCATGTTTAATTTCTAGTTGGTCCTTTTTCTTCTCCTCTTGGGTCTTGCTAAATTTATGCATCTTTTCCAGGAAATTCTTGAAAAACTTTATAAGCGTGGTTTTGAACTCTATATCAGGCATTAGTTTTCTTCCATTTATTTTGTTTGTGATCTGTTCCTTTGTCTATGCATTTTCGCTGCTTCCCTAAGTTAGTAGAGTAGCTTTGTGTGCTAGGTGTCCTATATGGCCCAGTAGCTCCACCCAGTAGCTCCCTGAAGTGGACTCTCTTGGTGTACCTCATTGTAGATCGTGTGTACTTCCTTGTTGTAGGTTAGTCTTGATTGTTGTTGGTATCACTGGGGGGAATTGACCTCCAAAACAATTGTTTGTGAGGATCAGCTGTTTTCATACTGGGAGAACTTCTGTGCTGGAGTCAGCCTTATGAGACAAGACTTGCAAAATTACAAAACCTTTGTGATTTGCTTGGATGGGGTGGAGTCTCAGGGCTGAGCAGACAGCCTGGGCTTCCCATCAGCTTTGCCTGCATGGCCCCTGGATCTCAGTGTCCCTTGGTAATTGCTGCAGCCCTCTATGCACTCACTTGCCCTCACACACCTCCAGATCTCTGCGTTTCTGGCTCTGCTGAGTTTCCGTGTGCTCCAGGTACCCATATGAGTCTGGTTTTCCAGGGTCTCGCCCGAAGCTGGGGTTCAGTGCAGTCGGGACTGGATTTCAGTGCAGTTGGGAGGTTCTGTCTTCTCCCACTAGAGAAAGCCAGCAGCACCATTAGCAGTCAGTCCTCTCGGTGCACACTTGCATGTGCCTCCAGACCTCTGCTTTTTGCCACTCCCCTAAGTTTACATGCACTCCTTCCTTTTCAAGACAGTCCATACTTCCTCTGTATGAGCCTTGACCAGAACTGGAGTTCAGTGCAGACGGAGGTAAGGTTCAGTGCACTCCAGAGTCTCCATCTCCCTCCCCCTAGAGGAAACCAGCCAGGCACCCTGCCTCCCATTCTCTCAGTGCACTTGTCTCTGTACCTCAGCTTTTTGCAACTCCTCAGAGTCTCCCTGAGCCCCTCTCTTTCCTTCTAGTTGTAGAATTTCCATGCAGCCAGTTTTCCTGTGGTTCTGGATGATGTCCATTCTGTGTTTTAGCTATAGTTTTGAAATTGTTGTGCAAAGCAGCAGTTTAGGTGTTCACCTATGCCGCCATCTTGATTTCTCTCCTCTGAACCAACAATTTCTACTAATTCCCAGAACTCTTTTAGAAGGATAATGTACAGAAATTACACGTGTCTCCAGCAAAAAAGACAAGGAATATTCATTCACTGAATGTACTGTGACATTAATACCCACATGAAAACACAGGAACAAGACCGGTTATGCCAGGGCCTCGCAGCCTCCCCAGTGTTGCCTTCTAAGACCTCTTCAACCAGCTCACTGGGCTCCTCCCTGTATGGTGATTATGTTTGGCAGGCACTGCTCTATGCTTTTTGTTTGCATTTACTCTTTTTATCCTGGCAAAAATCCTATGAAGCCCTAACCTATTTGGCTTAGTGGATAGAGCATCGGCCTGCGGATTCAAGGGTCCCAAGTTTGATTCCAATCAAGGCATGTACCTTGGTTGCAGGCACATATCCAGTAGGGAGTGTACAGGAGGCACCTGATCAATGTTTCTCTGTCATCGATGTTTCTAACTATCCTTATTCCTTCCTCGGTAAAAAAATCAATAAAATGTATTTTGTTTTAAATCCTATGAAAAACTACTGTAATCGTCCCGTCTTTAAAGGGGATGTAACCCAGGAGCATGAGTGCTTACATTGATAATCAAGGTCCTGCTGCTGTTAAATTACACTTGGGATCCAGCCCAAAGCTCTGGCTGCAGAACCACTTCTTTAACCAATAAACAGTGCTGTGAAAAAAAGGGGTCTAGTTAGGGTCACAGTGCCGTACCACACAGTTAGGTGTGTTGAGAAATGACCACGAACCTCCACATCTGACTTTTCAGATGTTTCCACACGTACCTTTAAAGATCTTATTTCCAGCCAACAAAGACTGTATATCTTTTCCCCTCCACTCTCAGATGTTTCTACCCAATGATCCTTGCTCACAGAATATGAATCAGTTACAAGTCAGACATAAACACTGAACATCTCCCATACTTTCCAGAAATCTTCTCAATTCCAGGTGTTTCCAGGTTTAGATAGGCATTTTCTGAGATTTGGTGTAACTGTTCTGGAGGACTGAATAGACAAGTAGTATGTTGAAATTAATCTATGTAGAATAATTAAGGATTTAGATTTTCAAAATAAAATAAGATAGGAAATTATTTTGATAAGAATTTAATAGAGCAAAATGCAAGTTTAATGCCAAAACAGTAAACATGTTTTGTAAATTTTAATACAAAGTAAGGGCAAATGTTGGTTATGTAAATATATCAATAAGATAACATAAAGTAATAAATAGTAAATGAAAAGACAATAAATAAATAAATACATACATACATACATACATAAATAGCATCATAGTAGTAAAATATTAGGGACTGATAGCCCAAGTACTAACTTTCATTATATGTCCATGCTTAATACTCTGAAAAAAGATTTTCTGAAATAAACTTAATAAAATCTGTGACTGAAGCAGAAGAAAGAGCCTTTTGACATGACTCAAGACATATTGGCAGAGATGCCCTGACACATTCATCACTGAGAAACCTTTCTAGGTAACCTCACGTCTCCATCACTATTTCTTAGCCTTTCCTGCAAGGCTCTTGTTGAGCTGAAGGATCACATGATTTCAACTCTGACAACTTCCCAGGTGCAGTCACTGTATTTCTTATCCTTCAGGTAGAGATCGATGCCCTGGAAGTACCTCTTCAAGGCCAGGGTAGGGCCCTGCATGGCCAGAGCACAGCGCTCCTCTCCCATATCCCATGCCCAACAGGTGTCCAAGTCTTCCAGATGCCGATGGAGTCCTGTGTGAGGGTCATGTTTCAGGTGACAGAGGAGTTCTCTGTGGGCAGGAGGTCAAAGATCTGCTGGAGGATCTCGTGGAGGACAGAGATGGCCTGGGCCTTCTGGATGTGGCTGCCATCCACCATTGCCCAAGAGAATCTGAAGTTCTTTCTGTCCTTCAGACAGAAGAAAGGGGAGATTGTGCTCATTTGGCTCAGAAGCTCTAAGTTCTCCCTGCTGAGCAGGACGTGGTCCTGCGCTCCAACGGGGCCAGAGCTGAACAGCACCAGGGCCGTGAGTAGAGAGAGCAGGAGGGCCACGGGCAAAGGAGGGTGCTGCTGGCCTGGCTAAGCTGAATGTCTGATGAACAACCTTGGTCCAAAAGTTCTGCAATGACCTTTTTCCTAAGCATGGCCCTTAAATAGGGAACACGACAATTTTCATTTTCTAAACATTTCTTTCCACTTTCACTTCCTTTTTTGTTTTCATTTAATTTAGGTGTTCTAAGAGAACATCATCCATCTACATTACTAATAGTGCCATCTAAGTGCATATGTATCAATTAAAGGAGAAACATCTTTGTTTAAAGTCAAAGTGTAGGTAGGTGTGTAAATACACAGGTACATACTCATGTACATAAATATATTACATAAATATTGCTGTTTGTATTAGAAGTAAAAGTTTTCTTTGACTCTGGGCAACATGAGAGTCAGACTCCCTCATCTCTGTGAGTTTGTGTATTTTGTCAGGTACTTAGCAGACCATGGTTGGTAAATAAACTCTTTAGAACCAAGGAGTGAGTTTCATTTACTGTTTTATGCACAGCCGGTCTGAGACTTTTAGTGACTGCGTTTCGGGGATGTTTCTGTTCTAGAATCCATTCCTACAGGGCCATGTGATCATACTTCCTGGGGGCCACAAGGTCAGGTCTTCTCTAGACATTGCCATTCCTTTCTGGCATTGGTAACTGGTTGTTAGTGCTCTCAGGCTGTGCCAATACCCCCAGCAGGAATCTGGGTTCTTTGCTGGCTGGTGTAGGTGTGGAGATTCTCGTAACAAGATAGTAATACTTTTCCAGCACCATGGACGATATTAGCTCTAATAACGCTTTGCCTCTGGAGTGACAGTGTCCTTGGCCCAAACTCCCATGGACTCACTACCTGAATGCAGGATCACCCCATCCTGAGGTTGTTAGAATCCCCTGACATTATAGGGGCTTGTGTTTTTGTTGGCAAAGAACTTTTCAGGATCCTCACCCTTCCCCGGGAGTGTTCCTATGAAGGACCCTTGTCCTCCTCAGTGGTACCTCCTCCTAAGCCAAGATCCAGGTGTCAGTGGGGCCCACAGCCCTAAACCCTGACAGGAAAAGTTAGTTTTGCCTACGTAGGTGGAGGCATTACTAATGGAATTGCAATCATGTATCTTCAGTGGGATTTTCTATTCCCTGATCTACTGATGGGCACTTGGACTGTTTCCAGATCTGAGCTATTATAAATTATGCCACTATGATCACACAGGTGCATAAACATTTCCAGTTTGGTGTTTTGGGTTTCTCTCAGGATATATTCATATAAGTGGTATCACTGAGTCAAGATGCAGTTCCATTTTCTTTTTTTTTTCTTTGTTAAGAAACTCCATTCTATTTTACACAATGGTTGCTGGAGTCTACATTCCCACCAGCAGCTTACTAGGGTTCCATTTCTTCCACATCCTCACCAGCACTTGTCATTTGTTGATAATAACCATTCTGACAGGTGTGACGTGGTACCTCTTGGTGGTTTTAATTTGCATCTCTCTGATGACCAGTGACTTTGAACATCTTTTCATATATCCCTCAGCCATTTATATGTCCGTTTTGGAGATGTGTCTAGTTCCCTTACCCATTTTTTTTTATTGTTTGCCTTCTGTTAAGTTGTATCAATTCCCTATAGTCTGTGGATAGTAATGCTTTATCAGATGCATCATGGGCAAATATGTTCTTCCACACCCTGGACTCCCTATTCATTTTGTTGACGGTTTCTTTTGCTGTGCAGAGCTTTTTATTTTGATGTAGTCACATTTGTTTATTTTCTTCTTAGTGTCTTTTGCTCTAGGAGATGTATGCACAAACATATTGCTCTGGGAGGGGTCTGAGGTTTTGCTGCCTATGGTTTCTTCTAGGATTTTTATGGTTATCATGTTTCACATTTAAATCTTTTATCCATTTTGAGTTTATAAATGGGTATAGTATGATATGGTGGTCTAGTTTCTTTTATGTTGTGCTAGTGTAGTTTTTATGTTTAAGTCTCTACTTAAATTATTCAACACATTATGCTCCAAATATCTGAGGTGGGCACAGGACATCCAATGCTGACGTCTCTTGTAGAGCAGAAACTTGTGGAAACTTGTAGAACAGAAGCTGATGAACCTCAGCTGAACGTTCATTCAGTCTGCGTGTTTCTATTGGGCATCTCTGTTCATCCCTCTCTGTCTCATGCTCAGGATGCAGGGCAGTGAGGCTCAAGCCACTAAGACAGGGAGAAACACCTTCTTTCCTTAATTATTCATGGCGCTTCATTTTAAATGTAAGTAACCAGCCGAAACTGGTTTGACTTAGTGGATAGAGCATCGACCTGGGGACTGAAAGGTCCCAGGTTCGATTCAGGTCAAGGGCATGTATCCTGGTTGTGGGCACATCCTGAGTACGGGGCGTGCAGGAGGCAGCTGATCGATGTCTCTCTATTTGCTTTCTATTTTACTCTCTTGTTAATGCAAGCAATGAGGAGTAAAGAAACACAAAGGGACTTCACCATTTTTCTCTATAATTATCATGACTTTAGACTGTTTCTGTGTCTTGTCAACATTCTCAGAAAGCAAAATCAACAGTCGTTTCTGGGCAAAAATGAAAAAAATATTATTCTGCATGTCATAAAAGTAAAAGAAGAGAAGTGACTTCTGATGACGAGAGGACAAAGTGTAAGTTGGCAGAATTGACTGCAGCCACACAGGGTGCCTGGTGCTGTGGCAGAGGGAGGGTGGAGCCAGTCCTGAGCTACACCAACTAAGGGATGGACTGATGCCAGAGGCTCAAAGAAGAGGACCTTCTGGGTCAGTGACCAGCCATGTTATTTTCCTGTCATTTAATGCTCATGGGATCAGCTCTGAGGATGGAAGGGAAGACTCACAGCAAGCAGCTCTCAGAATACTGGGACCACGACCCCCACTGCTAGAGCAGGACCCTCCATGGCTGCATAGTGCATATTAACCCTGGTCTGAGTGCTCGATCTAGTTAACAAATCCATTCAGCCACTGAGAAGATTGCCTGGAGAAATCTGGATTTGAGAGAAATGGAATGAGATGGTACAAAAAGAGTTTGCTCTTAATCTAAGTAATAATTATATGGATATTTAACTGTAAATGATAATAAAATGTTATTGAATGCTAACTATGGTCCAACTCCTGTTCTAAGATCTTTGAAATGGTGAATTCAACCTTCTCAGTAATCCTATTTGTATTAAACTTGTTTATACCACTATTATGCAGTATAAATCTGGAACAATGAATATTTTGGAAGGTCCAAGAATCCAAGGTCAAATCTTAAGGAGCTTAAGATAATGGCTGGTGTAGAAGGGCCTGTTAACAGACAGCAAGGATTGAATTGGACCTGGGATTTATGAACCAAGGAGAGGCCACGCCATGAGAGCACTGAGCAGGGAGGGTGGGGTGATAAGGGATTCCAAGTTCCACTTGAAATGCCTGTGGTTGGCTGTCTATTGTTCTGTGTGAAATCACCAGTGTGCTCTGAGTCCATAGAACTGACTAACTGTAAGTTCTAAGGAAAAGTAGACAACATTCCTTTTACATAGTTTTAAGGAGTAGAATTTTCTGACAATGGAAACAAGTTTGTCACTGGCACTGGAATGACTGTGGTCCCTCCAATTTCCAGCAGGCTGCTGTGGGGTCAGTGTCCTCTGTGCTGGAGACACTACTGTTGGCCACGTCTCTGGGGGAGAACTCTGCTCTCAGCATCCACTTCCATCTTCTCACCCTCTGAACCAGAATGATCTGCAGACACAGGTGACTCAGTGCAGGCCCTTCCCATTGTTCCCCTCCTGAGGGCCTGCCTGTTCCAGTCCAGGCTTTACCTGTCTCTGTTCTGCCCAGTTCTCTCCCTGCTGCTGACTTTCATCTCCTTCCTGTTCCTAGGTGTGCTCTGTCTCCTGTTCCATGATCACCAGATCAGAGTCTCCTTCTCACCTCTTTGTACTTAGTGCATCACCTGAGGCAGGGCCAGCCCCACTGCTGGGAGCTTAAGTGATATTGCCCAGGACAGTCCTGGCCTTGGGAACTCCCCAGATGATCTATTTTCACTTCTCTCTGTACAACTGGGTAGAATAAAATCAAGTTCTCAGGGAAATTTAGCTACATACACTGAATTGGCAACGTTTCCAAATAGAAGGTGCCCATGCCCTACAATCATTGTTTACACAAGAGCCAAACTTAAAAGAGTCCCCTGATCAGAAATGCTTGCATTGTGCTCTTCTACAAATGCAAAATAAAGTTCTATAATGATCAAAGTCTGCAAATTTTTTGGTAGGTCAATTACAAGAGCCAGTGTGAACTTAAGTGACCAATGTATTTAACCAAACATTAACCTGAAGAACTTTTCCATTCAAAAAAAAATTGAAATTTTCCATATAGAAACAGCGTTTAGCCCCTACCTCCTTCACCACCAACCTCCAAAACAATTAAACAGTAAAATTGACCTATATAATAACAGTGTAGTGTACAAATTGTCTCCTGGCCTGAGAGTTTGTCTGAGAGTTTGACCAGGGGGCAGAACTGACTGCGGGAATGGAGGCGATCTCCCAACTTACCCTCCTTACCACGCTGCAGCAGGTGCCAAGAAAGGGAAGGAGGCCCCAAATTCAATAGACATCGAAGGTAGGGAGGAGGTACTCAGCCAGCTGTTGGTATCAATCCACTTGGGATCCTACCAGTGTGTGAATTTTGTGCACTGCGACTCTAGGTATGTCATAGAGTTTGCTTAAGAGAGCAGATCATGTACCTCTCTCTAAACATAATTTTGTAAATTCATGATGTACCATACATTTTTATAATAACCCCTTGGTTGTGGTGTCAGGTATTTCTCAGCTGGTGCAGGAATGAATGTGAGCGGAGATTGTTTGGAGACTTAGCAAACACTGCAATTGAAGAGTGAGAGCCAGTCACCATAGAAATTTATTCTGAATTTGTTGGCTTTCCTTTGAGGATTGCTACATTGTTGAAATGCGTTTCATCATTTCCACTAAAACGATCTCCCAGCCACAGGAGCTGTATTTCTTCTCTTTCAGGTACTTATAGATTCTTCGGAAGTACTGCCGGATGAGCATTCCCAAATCGGGACAAGCCAAATTATTTTCTTCCTTCTTCGCTTGGTCCTCCAGGTCCTCCAGGATCTGATGAAGGTTGGTGAGTAGTTGAGAGAGGCGGCTGTGGTCCCATTCAGCAAAGCTGCGCCCTGTTGCAAAGAGGTACACGATCTGCGTGATCATCACGTGGTGGATACAGGTGCGTTCTGTCTTCTTCATTTGGAAGATGTTCTGCAAATCCCAAGGAAATTTGAAGTTCTTTCTGTCATTCAGGCATAAGAAAGGGGAGGTCCTCTGCATTTGTGACAAAAGAATTAAGACTCTCTTGTTGTTTCTTATATTGACCCAACGTATGTCCTCAAGAGAACCAGCAGGGCTGGAGCAGAGTATCACCCCTGCCACCAGCCACAGAGAGATCTGGGCCATTAGGAATTGCAATGATTCAGGGGATATCGCCAGGGGGAGTCGCTGGCAAAGTTAGCAACTTTCCTGCTTGGGATCCCTAGAAAGCGTGATTCTCCAGCTGGACGCCAGATGGCGCGCAGGAGGCTTTTGTGACGTAGCCTTTGTGAGAAGCTGAGCTGTGAACATTCCTTTTCAGTCAGTCAGGTCTGAGAACAGAAAAGCTTGGCAGGCCCCCGCAGAGCCACTTCCTGCTGCTTTAATAGTGAAGGCAAAACCTCCATTCCGAGGCCTCCGGCCTCCGCTGCTGAAGACTGTGCTCAGCTTTCTTATTCTGGGGAAGCCAGCACAGAGCCTGGCCTTTGCTGCGCTCCCCCAGGAGTTTGGGGCTGTCCTTTATTTTGTTTTTTTTTAACCTTGGGAATATTTTTTGTTTTTGTTTAAAGTATTACATATTAGTACATATATCTCATTTTTTCCTCCCTCAACCTTCCCCCAACCTCCTCTGTCTCCTGTCGCATGCCCTCATTCCACCTCCCTCCCCTCCCAGTATCTTGTGTCCATTGGTGTGCTTATATGCATGCAAACAAGTCCTTTGGTTGATCTATTTTCCTCCCTCCCTAACACTCCCCAGCCTTCCCACTGTAATTTGACAGTCTGTTCAGTGCTTTACTGCCTCTGTTTCTATCCTTGTACTCATGGAGTTATAATGCTCTTTATTCTCCATAAATGAGTGAGTTCATGTGGTATTTTTCTTTCATTATATGGCTATTTCACTTAACATAATGCTCTCCAGGTCCATCCATGCTGCTACATATGGTAAGAATTCCGTCATTTTTATAGCAGCGTAGTATTCCATTGCATAGATGTACCATGGTTTTCTTTTCTTTTTCTTTTTTTTAAAAAATATATTTTTATTGATTTTTTACAGAGAGGAAGAGAGAGAGATAGAAAGTCAGAAACATCAATGAGAGAGAGAGACATCGATCAGCCGCCTCCTGCACATCTCACACTGGAGTTGTGCCCGCAGGCAAGGTACGTGCCCCTGACCAGAATCAAACATGGGACCTTTCAGTCCGCAGGCCGATGCTCTATCCACTGAGCCAAACTGGTCTTGGCTGTACCATGGTTTTCTAATCCACTCATCTGCTGATGGGGCATTTAGGTTGTTTCCAACTCTTAGCTATTGTGAATTGTGCTGCTATGAACATAGGGGTGCATATATCCTTTCTGATCGGTGTTTCCAGTTTCTTGGGATATATTTCTAGAAGTGGGATTACTGGCTCAAATGGGAGCTCCATTTTTAGTTTTTTGAGGAATCCAGGTATCGACCCAAACCATCATGCTCAATTAATATTTGACAAAGGAGGCATGAACATACAATGGAGTGAAGACAATCTCTTCAATAAATGGTGTTGGGAAAATTGGACAGATACATGCAAAAAAAAGAAGACACTAGACCACCAACTTATACCATACACAAAAGTAAACTCAAAATGGATTCAGGACTTAAACATAAGATGGGTAACCATAAAAATAGTAGAGGAATCCATAGGCAGAGAAATCTCAGACATACGCCAAGGCAATGTCTTCACCGATACCGCTCCTAAGGCAATGGAAGTTAAAGAGAAAATAAGCAAACGGGACTACATCAAAATAAAAAGCTTTTGCACAGCAAAAGAAACCATCAACAAAACAACAAGAAAGACCACTGCTTGGGAGAACATATTTGCCAATGTTATCACTGACAAAGGTTTAATCTCCAACATCTACAGGGAACTTATACAACTTAATAAAAGGAAGATAAATGATCCAATAAAAAAAATGGGTAATGGACCTAAATAGAATCTTTTGGAAAAAAGACAGAAGGCCAAGAGACATATGAAAACATGCGCAAAGTCACTAATTATCTGAGAGATGCAAATCAAAACAACAATGCGATACCATCTCACACCTGTCAGAATGGCAATCATCAACAAATCAACAAATGACAAGTGCTCTCCAGGATGTGGAGAAAAAAGGAACCCTTGTGCACTGCTGGTGGGAATGCAGACTGGTGCAGCCACTGTGGAGAAAGTATGGAGTTTACTCAAAGAACTAAAAATGGGGCTTTCCTTTTGCACAGAAACTCCAGCAAGGCCATTTTTACTGAGAACCCATTTGCTGCAGGATCAGAGGTTGGAATCAGAGCGTGTTGGGTGGTTTGTACAGAATGGGGCACTTTCTTCCCAAGATGCGCATGGATTCAGAGCCAGAAAGGCAAGGAGGACTGGCCACTGCACCGCGCTGGGATGAGATGGGGAGTTGGGCTTTTTTTTTTTGATGTTTCAGCGTTACAACCTTAGAAAGCCAGGGAGTAAAATTAAAAAAAAAAAAACCTGGAAATTATGAGCATTAAAACAACTTTTCCTGAAGCTACTCAAAATATGAAAATATTTTAATTATAAATATAAAGCCTAATATTTAAAGATATTCTATGCTAAAGCATCACTTATTTAAAGTTTTGAAATAGTTATATAGTTTAGTGTTGAATAAATCCTGTACAATTTTAAATATACTATATTTTACATGTAAAAACTATTCAAACATTCTCTTAAACTGTAAAAAATATTTAAATATTGATTTAACTTCAACTTAAAATTTTAAAAAATGTTAACATGAAAATATTCTATTAGAATTTTTAAAATACTTATATACTGACTGTTAAGTAAATATTAATTCAAAATTTAAAAAGTTTAAATTTTTAACATTCAAACTATAAAAACTGCATGTATGAAACTTGCAGTTTATTTCAACTGTATTTTATTTCTACTGAAACAAGGATTTAATGTAATTTTACTGTCTTGACTGGAATGGAAGCAAACACATTAGTGAAAATTCATGATGACTTGTTTTCAGCCTGGCCTGCCTGGCTCAGCGCTGGAGCTTCAACCTATGAACCAGGAAGTCCTGGTTTGATTCCTGGTCTGGGCACAGATCCTGGTTGCAAGCTAGATCCCAGTGTTGGGCTTATAGGAGGCAGCCAATCAATGATTCTCTCTCCTCATTAATATTTCTCTCTCTCTCTCCCTCACTTTCCTCTCTGAAATCAATACAACTGTTTTATTGATATTATTTTTCATAAAAGGCATTACTTGTTTTTAGTTGAGAGCATTGCCATGTTGGATAGTTTCTTGTAACCATGTGACAATGGTGAGTCATTTTTAGTTAACTTAAAAAATGTAGTTGGGGCTCCTTGGGTGGTTTGGCCCAGTGGCTAGAGTGTCAGCCTGCAGACTGAAGTGTCCCAGGTTCAATTCCGGTCAAGAGTACGTGCTGGGCTTGCGAGCTCCATGGGTCTCCAGTACGTGGTATTCTGCAGGCCCCCTTTCAGTGATTCTGTCTAATCAGTAATGTTTTCTCTTTCTCTATTTATCTATCTATCTATCTATCTATCTATCTATCTATCTATCTATCTCTTACTCTCCCTTCTTCTCTGAAATCAATAAAAATAGATTTTAAAATAATGTATTTGGGCCAACAAGCTGTAGGAAACCAAACACCAGCATATTCTTCCTTCTAAATCTCATTCTACTTTTTGCTGTTTCCTTTCTCTCATTAATACTCTATGCCTTTTAGATGTGGCCATCATTCCCCTTCTCTTAGATGCTGCAGCAGTGTTTCTTATCTCTGAGCACAGATGTCAGGTCTTTGAAAGAAAGGAGTTGAAAGTAATTATACATGCCAATTTCCTCTCTGTCATGTTGGATTTCAACATGGAATATTCAAGCCTGGTCTCAACTATGTATTGTAAGTGCTAAATGAAGGATGCCACGTGCCTGAGTTGAGGCTGCTATAGAATTCAGAGAGAGGGGAAAACATCTGCATTATGAACAGGAACCTCCATGGAATGTCCTGGGGCATGGCTGAGACTGAAAGGAGCTATGGATTTATGAGAGAATATGTCTGTGTGTGTGTGTGTGCGCGTGCAATATATTGTGCTTTCCTTGTTAATGACTAATTTTACCACAGTGTTAAAGGGATAAAAAATGTATCTTAAATATTAAAAGTAAGTCTCAAATTTTGTATTAATTTGAAATAATTAATTTTTGACATAATCAGACATTATTGTGATTTCCTGACTTTAAGGGCAGCAAACTCGTCAGTACTATTTCCCTCCTTATCTCATTTTCAATGGAAACAATAGCTGTATTTGTTCATATCGTTTTTTTTAGTTTAATACCATGTATACCTCCTGTATATTGTATATGGTAGATACTGAAGGGAAGAAGATTTTGCTACCCCCAAGCATGTTTTTGGGGATATTAACTATATTACTATTTTGTGTTAATATATAAAGTTTATTGCCTTTTTTTTTTTTTTAGAGAGAGGAAGGGAGAGGGATAGAGAGTTAGAAACATTGATGAGATTGATGAGAGAGAAACATCAATCAGCTACCTCTTGCACAACCACTACTGGGGATGTGCCCGCAACCAAGGTACAGGACCTTGACTGCAATTGAACCCAGGACTCTTTAGTCCTCCAGCTGATGCTCTAGCCACTGAGCCAAACCGATTAGGACTTGGCAATATCTCCTGACCCAGTGACTGTCTTCATTTCTCCTTATAACATCTTTCTCCTGTCAATTGTTTTAAGCCAAGATTTTGTGTTAAGCATTCTGCTACATATACAGTCATGGTTTTTCATAGGAGAGTGTTATTGACTTTTTCAAAACGTCATCTCATATGGATGAGTAGCATAAAAGTTTGTAATCTATTTGTGTGAAGTGCCTCTGGGTGAGCTCTCCAAACTAGGAACAGGAAAGCCTGGGTGTGTCACGTGGCAGGAGGAGCAGAGAGTCTGTAGAAGGCTGAGTGAAAGGTTCCATTGGGAATAGACCCTTCTAACTAGTGACCAGGAATTCAAACTCAGGGTCAAAGGATTCATGACAATAACAGTGAGATCCACATATGCATAGAGCTATTTCATTTGAAAGTGTTTTCACACTCATTGTCCCAGATGTTCATGACAACTCCCAGAGGTTTGTGGGTCAGGTTCTCTGTCAAGGAGTCCAAAACTCAGAGAATTTTACTTGTCCAAAGATCATTTTGCCCCCAAAATAATCATTCTTCCACCACATCTCACACTGTCACCCACGAATAGGACCCATGGCTCCTTCATCCTTTCCTCTAGGTGGAGGAGCAGAGCGAGGATCCGGAGGGAGGACTCCAGATTCTGATTCCTTTGCTTTCCTGCTGTGAGTCTGTCCTCTCAGCACCATTGGTCTAGGAGGTGACATGTCTGTCAGTAGCTGTGTCCCTGGGACTTTATGGAAAAGAGCAATACGATCAATGCTAAGGGAGCCCAGAGTTCAAGAGCAGAACCTGAGTTTTTGGAGCTCCGTGTCCTTCCTGCCTCTGCATGGCTGGAGAGAGACCCACAAAAAGTCCAAAAGTTGCTGTTTGATGTTTGCAACAAATGTGACTTTCTTCATTGATTTCATGGATCAATCTTGTATTTCCATTTTATTCATTTTGTAAGTCGATCAAAACATTTTCAATTGAAGTTTGTTTGTTAAAGTCAAATACCAAGGGTTTTAAGCACATGATCCTCTATTGATATTTCAGACAGCAATCCTTTCCTGAAAAGGGCACAGACTCTGAGATTCTCAATGACATGGATTTCAGAGGCTCAGTGTGGCTCTTTTTGTGTCAGATCCAACACAACAGAGAAGCCTGGCCCAGAGGCTCCGAGATGGGAAAGTGGTGGTGAACAGTAGAGGGCCTCTGACCTCAGTGACCTGAACTCTCTTAAGAAGCCATTCTATGGCCTGGAATCATTAGTTGGGATTTTTATGCTGGAATCTTCTACCACAGCCAAGTTTGTGGTCTGTGAGTTTTCAACTAAAGCCCTAGAGCCTGCCCCATGCCCTGACCTTACAGTTTTTACAGAGGCATGATGGTCTCATCTCTCATGAGAATTCCCATTCCTGATGTCTCCTTTCTAACTGTTGGTTTGGAATAGTGGGAAGAAGAGAAGAAAAAGCAAGATTCAATCTTTTGGGGACTGAACATTTGGTTCCCTACCCTGACTGTTCTTTTCAAAAAGAAAATTGCTACACATAGACATCCCTAAATGTAGTAATTCCCAAATGTGATTGCAATGCTATAGAAATGAAACAAAGTTAGAAGCAGAATAAACCCAGCAAAGTTCTCCATCTGAAGCACAATGCTGCCCAAGGAAACTGATTAGAGAAGAAGCCTGTGCCCCTAGGGTTCCAGCCTAGCCCCAGTTCTGGAACACTCCCAAAGGGTTCTTGACAAAAGGGAACAAAACTGGAAGGTCAACAAACGCCACTCCCCCATCCAGCCTAGCAGATGCCACAACACTTCATGGCCGCTGGATTGAGTTCACTGGTTCAAACTCCTTTCAAACCACAACCAATGAGTATCTCATATATGTGTGTGGCATCTATAATATATACATGTACCTAAGATGTCTCTGGCATCTTTGCAGTGTAAGTGTGTATGAGTTCAAAAATTACATGTGGAAAGTAGTAAAGACCATCAAATAGAAGAGAGATATACATACCAGGTGTACTGGTTAATAATGCAAATTTCTTTTTCAATAGGTGGTGTTCCACATACGTTGTATATTCGATTTAATATGTATGCTATTTTGTTGTATTGACAGCAAGCTTCCAAACTTTATATATCAAATTTTCTGAAGGTGTTAATATCATAGGTCTTTTTATACTTAAAAATGTAGAATTTTGTGCCCACCCCAAGAAAAGAAGAGCACATACGGGAAGTTTTAATTCATACTTTATTTTAAAGAAAAGTGCTGCTGAAAGTTATCTTATACTTCGGGAAGCTTACAGTGAACATGTGCCATCTCAAGATACCCGTGAATGCTCGTTTAAACGCTTAAAAAGTGATTATTTTGATGTGAAAGACAAAGAACATCCAGGTCAAATGAAAAAGTTTGAAGACCAACAATTCAAGCATTATTGGATGAAGATATTGTCAAAGTCAGATACAACTTGCAGAAAGATTAAATGTTGCTCAACCAACAATTTCCGATCCTTTACAAGCAATGGGAAAGATTTTAAAGGAAGGAAAATGGGTGCCACATCAACTGAACGAAAGACAAGTGGAAAACCGAAAAGTCATCAGCAAAATGTTCCTTCAACCACACAAAAGACTTTTTTGCCTCAAATTGTGACTGGAGATGAAAAGTGGACTTATTTTGAGAATCCCAAAAGCACAAAAATTCATGCGTTGATCTGGGTCAACCATCAACATCGACTGCAAGGCCAAATCGCTTCGGAAAGAAGACAATGCTCTGCTTTTGGTGGTTCAGGAAGGTGTGGCGTGTTATGAGCTTCTAAAGCCAGGTGAAACCTTTAAAACTGATCCCTACTGACAACAAATATTCAATTTGAACCATGCTTTGATCCTAAAATGACCTGAATGGGCCAGAAGATACAGCAAAGTAATTTTGCTTCATGATGACGCACCATCACACACTTCAGAAAGTTAAAGATACGTTATAAGATCTTGCCTGGGAAGTATCAACCCACCCGCCTTATTCACCGACCTTGCTCCTTCAGATTATCACTTGTTCCTCTCTATGGCACACATACTTTCTGAGCAGCACTTCAAAACATATGAAGAAGTGGAAAATTGGGTCTTTGGGTGGTTTACCTCAAAACAAGAAAAGTTCTATTGGGACGGTAACCAAATAGTATGAAAGATGGGGGAAGTGTGTAGCTAGCGATGGACATTACTTTGAATAAAGCACTTCTGATGTTTCTCTTGAAATCGTGTTTTCTTCCATTACAAATCCACATTATTAACCGGTACAGCCGGTATTGCTTTACTGCACTTTAACTCCACATACTGGATGAGTTTCCCTTTTACCTTCAAACAACCAGCCTGGACCCCATCACCGCTTAGCTTTGGGAGGTCACTGGAATAAGACCGGTTATGCCAGGGCCTTGCAGCCTCCCCAGGGTTGCCTTGTAGGCCCTCCCTCAAACAGCTCACCAGGCTCCTGCCTGAGAATCACCCCAGTATGGTGATTATGCTTGGGAAGCACTGCTTTATGCTTTTTCTTTGTATTTTCTCTTTTCATCCTGGCAAAAATCCTATGAAAGCCCTAACTGGTTTGGCTCATTGGACAGAGCATCAGCCTGTAGACTCACGGGTCCCAAGTTTGATTCATTCAAGGCATGTGCCTTGGTTGTGGGCACATACCCAGTAGGAAGTATGCAGGAGGCAGGTGATCGATGTCTTTCTCTCATCGATGTTTCAACCTCTCTGTTTCCCTTCCTCTCTGTAAAAAAATCAATATAATATGTGTATGTATATATATAGATATAGATATAGATATATATGTATATATATGTATATATATGTGTGTGTGTGTGTATATATATATATTTTTTTAACTTATGAAAAACTCCTGTAATTGTTCCTTCATTAAAGGGGATGTAACCCAGGAGCATGATTATCAAGGTCCCGCTGCTGTTAAATTACAGTTAGTATTCATCCCATAGCTCTGGCTGCACAACCACTTCTTTAACCAATAAACAGCGCTGTGAAAAAAAGGGGTCTAGCTGGAGACACAGTCCCATTCCAAGAGTTAGGTATGTTGAGAAATGACCACTAACCTCCACATCTCGCTTCTCAGATGTTTCCACACGTACCTTTAAAGATCTTATTTGCAGGCAACAAATACCGTATATCTTTCACACTCCACTCTCAGATGTTTTTACCCAAAGCTCCTTGTTCACAGAAGATGAATCAGTTACAACTCAGACATAAGCACTGGACATCTCCCATACTTTACAGGGCTCTTCTCAATTCCAGGAGTTTCCAGCTTTAGATAGGCATTTTCTGAGAAGTGGTGGGACTGTTCTATATGGCTTAATAGACAAGTAGTATGTTGAAATCAATCTGTGTAGAAAATTAAGGACTTAGGTTTTCAAAATGACTTAGGAAATTATTTTTGTTAAATATATTTTGTGGGAACCTCTTTCCACGTCCCGCGTGGTTCAGGGTTTCCGGGTCAGGGTTCAGGTTCTGAAGGAGGCCGCACGCAAACGAAATGAGAGATCAGAAAACATTAATTTGGCGATATTTGGGGGGGGGGGGCCGGCGGGAGCCTTCCTGTAGTGGAAAGGACTGCCACTTGCTCTGGCCTTTTTCTCCCTTTTATTAAGGCTTTGGGACACACCCCTAGCCTTTAGGCAGGAAATAACAAAAACAGAAATTAACATGAAACAAACAGATAGAGGTTGCTTTAACCAATAATGTTTCAACTAAACAGTGAGTAATTAGCTCTGACCTTTCAGAGCAATTAAGGTTGACCAGCCTTCTGGCTTCCTGTTTACATCCATTTAGTAAGAACAATATTTGGTTTCCGACAATATTTTACTGATTTTCCACAGAGAGGAAGGGGGAGGAATAGAGAGTAAGAAACATCAATGAGATAGAAATATTGATTAGCTGCCTGCTCCATATCTCCTTCTGGGGATGTGCCTGCAACCAAGGTACATGCCCTTGACCAGACTCAAACCCGGGACCCCTCAGTCCACAGGCCGACACTCTATCCATTGAGCCAGACCAGTCAGTCAGGAAATTATTTTGATAAGAATTTAATAAAGCAAAATGCAATTTTAATGCCAAAACAGTAAACATATTTTGTAAATTTTAATTCGAAGTAAGTGCAAATGTTGGTTATGTAAATATATCAATATGATAACATGAAGTAATAAATAGTAAGTGAAGAAACAATAAATAAATAAGTAAATAAGTAAATAAATAAATAGCATCATAGTAGTTAAATATTAGAAACTAATATCCCAAGAGCTAAATTTTATATTTCTATGCGTAATACTCTGAGAAGTTTTTCTGAAATAAACTTAATAAAATCTGTGACTGAAGCAGAAGAGTCTTTTGACATGACCCAAGACACATGTGCAAATGTATGTGGCACATTCATCGGTGAGAATCCTTTCAAGATGACCTTACGTCTCCATCCTTATTTCTTAGCCTTTCTTGCAAGACTCTTGTTGAGCTGAAGGATCTCATGATTTCCACTCTGACAACTTCCCAGGCACAGTCACTGTATTTCTTCTCCTTCAGGTAGAGACGGATGCCCTGGAAGTACCTCTTCAGGGCCAGAGTAGGGCCCTGGGTGGCCAGGGCAGATCCCTCCTCTCCCATCTCCCGTGCCCAACAGGTGTCCAGGTCTTCCAGCTGCCGGTGGAGTCCTGTGCGCAATTGGTCCACGAGGGTCATGTTCCAGGTGACAGAGGAGTTCTCTGTGGGCAAGATGTCTGAGATCTGCTGGAGCATCTCATGGAGGACAGAGATGGCCTGGGCCTTCTGGATGTGGCTGCCATCCACCACTGCCCGGGGGAATCTGAAGTGCTTTCTGTCCTTCAGACAGAAGAAAGGGGAGATTGTGCTCATTTGGCTCAGAAGCACTAAGTTCTCCCTGCTGAGCAGGACGTGGTCCTGAGGCAGGTCACAGCCCAGAGCTCCACCGGGGCCAGAGCTGAACAGCACCAGGGCCGTGAGTAGAGAGAGCAGGAGGGCCATGGGCAAAGGAGAGTATTGTTGGCCTGGCTGAGCTGGGCGTCTGGTGAACAACCTGGGGCCAAAAGTTCTGCAATGACCTTCTTTCTAAGCATGGCCCTTAAATAGGGAACACCACAGTTTTCATTTTCTAAACATTTCTTTCCACTTTCACTTCCTTTTTTTGTTTTCATTTCATTTAGGTGTTCTAAGAAGATGTCATCCATCTACACTACTGAATTTCACTATACACTTCAGACGTGCCCTACAAGTGGATACTTAATGTAACGGAGCGAGTCCCCACAAGACAGACCACAAAGACCAACCGGATCAAACAGGCCTAAGTTTATTACAGATTCGAATCTGGGCTCACCTAAATTTATTACAGATTCGAATCCGGCCTCACCTAACTGGAATCTGGGCTCAGACCTGAGCTGACGCAGCAGCCTGGCTCCTTTTCCCCATCGGAGTGCCGGAGTTAGGGCAATCAGCTCGGCCTTTTGGGCAGAGGTCCCATGTCCTAGGGCTTGTGCCCAGATGACAGAGTCTAGGGTGACTACGGCAGACAAGTACTGTGGGTGCAGGTGGGGCATCACTGCACCCTCCAAGCAAGAGAGGTCCCTGAGTAGCTGGCTTCCCTGGCCCACAGCTGGGATGGCAATACACCGGACTGCTCAGGGGTGTCGACGTCAGCGGGAAGGCGTGTCATCAGGGCTGGCCAGCAAGATTCGAACTTTGCATCGCCACCACAGTCACATCCTTTATCACTTCCAGAACCTGGTTTGTGATGTGCGATTAACAGACACTGAGTATAACAAAACAGGAATACCACATCTCGATTTAAGCAGGCCCTTTGGCACCGATCCCATAGTCGTACAACCCCGTAGTAGAAGGAACCTGTGGCCAGCAAGTGGTTCCTGACGCTGGCTCGGAGGTCCCAGTATCGAACATAGATGTCATAGCCACAGGACAGGAGCGTGAAAGGGGACACGAGGTCCAGCACCCCAGCCCCTGGGGGAAAGTCACTGCCCAAGTGCATCATCAGCTGCCCACTGTTGAGGTCTTAAGGCCAAAGACCATACCTTGGCCATTCTGTCCCTGGAGCCGCTCACGATGATGCCCTCTTTGCAATCCATGCAGTTCACCAGCTGTTGGCAATCGTCCCAGCTGGGTTGATGGGTACTTCCAGCACAGCAAACCCAGCTCACCAGAATTAGCCAACATCACTCACTCACTGGCCCAGCCTCGGGCGGCCTCTTCTAGGCCCACAGAGCAGAGAACCAGCATCAGCTGGTGTTTTTCAAACCAACTGAGAACCCTCACCCTCAGAGTGACAATTTAATAGAAGCCATGACTTCATGTTCCAAAGTTCGCACATACAGTATCACATGTTGGCTCCTCTGGTAGAACTTACTTCTCTGGACGAAGCGAGCAAGAAAGGAGGGTTCTGGTTCTTCTAGTTGCATACTTCCAGGTCTCCCTGTCTTCCCTGGGCATCACGGCGGTGCATCAGGGATTGCCATGCAGGGTTTAAAGACCATGTCAGGCAGGGCCTGGCCGCCAGGCTGCCAGGGGCTCGAATGGTAAGAACACCGACAAATGGGCAGTCCCTCTTTTTATACCCATTCTGCCTTCCCCTATTGGCTCATAGATGCTGACTCGGCAATCTCTAATTGGTTCTCAGGCAGCAAGGGACCAGCTAACCCAGGAGGTTCCTAGTAAGGCTGATTGACCTAGTTAACCCAACAAACTCAGGTACACATGGTTCAGGTGTTGTGGTCTGGCTGAAGATAGTTAATCAGAGGCAGGTTCACACTTTTAATCCTGATTCTGAACCTTCCCCTCCCCCTTCTTTAATAGTTTGCAGGCCTGGCTTTAGGGGAGGAAGTATCAAGCCTAGCCGTGAGGGGATTCCTCAGTAGTTCCCAATTTCAATCACTACACTTACTAAGTCAAATGAGAAATGTCTTTGTCCTAAAGTCAAAGTGTAGGTAGGTGTGTAAATACACAGGTACATGCTCACGTATATAAATATACTGCATAAATATTGCTCTTCTTTGTATTAGAAATAAAAGACTCTGGGCAACATGAGAGTGAGGCTCCCTCTTCTCTGGGGGTTTGTGTATCTTGTCAAGTACTCACCAGACCATTGTTGGTAAATAAACCCTTTAGAACCAAAGACTGAATTTTGTTTACTGTTTTATGCACAGCAGGTATGAGATTTTTAGTGACTGTGTTTTGGGGATGTTTCTCTTCTAGAACCCATTCCTGCAGGGCCATGGAGAACACTTCAAGGGGGCCACTAGGTCAGCATTTCTATTGACATTGCCATTTCCTTCTGGGCTGTGCCAATATCCCCAGCAGGAATCCTGGTTCTTTGCTGGTGGGTATAGGTGTGGAATTTCTTATAACAAGATAGTAATATTTTCCCAGCACTACCCCATTCAGAAGGTTGATATCAGCCCTAGTAATCCTTGTCCTCTGGAGTGACAGTGTCCTCAGCCCAAACTCTCCTGGATTTACCCCCTGAAGGCAGGCTCACCTCATCCTGAGGTCTTTAGAATCCCCTATGTAAGAGGGGCTTGTATCTGTGTGGCAAAAGACCCTGTCAGGCCCTAACAGTTTGGCTCAGTGGATAGAGCATCAGCTTGGGGACTGTGGGGTTCCAGGTTTGATTCTGGGCAAGGGCATGTACCTTTTTTGAGGGCACATCCACATTAGGGTGTGAGCAAGAGGCAGCTGATTGGTGTTTCTCTCATTGATATTTCTAACTCTCTTTCCCTCCTCTTTTTTCTCCGTAAAAAATCAATAAAATATATTTTTTTAAAAAAATAGAACATGTCAGGATTCTCACCCTTCACCCGGGAGTGTTCCTGTGAAGGACTGTTGTCCTTAATGGTACCTCCTCCTAAGCCAGGACCCAGGTGTCAGTGGTGCCCACAGCCCTAAACGTTAACAGCAAAAGTTAGTTTTGCCTAAGTAGGTGGAGGCATTACTTATGGAATTGCAATCATTTATCTTCAGTGGGCTTTTCTATCCCCTCATCTATTGATGGCCACATAGGTTGTTTCCAGATCTAGTTGTTGTAAATTGTCCTCCTATGAACACACGGGTGTATAAACTCTTTCAGATTTGGGTTTCTCTTAGAATATATTTCTATAAGTAGGATCACTTGGTCAAATGGCATTTCCATTTTTAATTTCTTTTTTTTCTTTTTTTTTTGCGGAAACTCCACACTATTTTCCATAACGGTTGTATGAGTCTGCATACCCACCAGTAGTGTACTAGAGTTCCATTTTTTCCACATCCTCCTCAGCACTTGTCATTTGTTGAAGGTAGCGAGATGTGAGGTGATACCTCGTTGTTGTTTCAATTTGCATCTCTCTGATGATCAATGACTTTGAGCATCTTTTCCTATGTCTCTTGGCCATTTGTATGTCTTATTTGGAGAAGTGTCTATTTAGGTCCTTTGCTCATTTTTTAATTGGATTGTTTGTCTTTCTTTTATTAAGTTGTATGAATTCCCAATAGTCTGTGGATAGTAACGCTTTATCAGATGTATCATGGGCAAATATGTTCTCCCACACCCTGGGCTCTCATTTCATTTTGTTGATAGTTTCTTTTGCTGTGCAGAGCTCTTTATTTTGATGGAGTCACATTTGTTTATTTTCTTAGTGTCCTTTGCTCTAGGAGATGCATCCACAAACATATAGCTCTGAGAGGTGTCTGAGGTATTGCTGCCTATGGTTTCTTCTAAGATTTTTATGGTTATCATGTTTCACACTTAAGTCTTTTATCCATTTTTAGTTTATTTTTGTGTAGTGTAAGTTGGTGGTCTAGTTCCCTTTAATATTATACTAGTGAAGTGTCTATGTTTCAAGTCTCTGCTAAAATTATGGAACACATTATGCTCAAAATTTCTGAGTTGGTCACAGGAGATTCAATGACAAAGTCTCTCAGTACAAACTGGTAGAACAGAAACTGGTGAACTTGAGCTGTTCGTTCAGCTTATGCGTTTCTATTGGACTTCTCTGTTCATCCCTCTCTGTCTCATGCTCAGGATGCAGGGCAGTGAGGCTCAGGCTATTATGTCAGCGAGAAACAGCCTTCTCTCCTTAATTATTCAAGTTGCTTCATTTTAAATGTAAGTAACCACATAGTCATTACAGTGGTTTCCTGTGCATAGTCTGTCTTGCTCCTCTGTCATTATTTAAAAAATATTTTTAATTAGATTTTAAAATATATTTGTATTGATTTAAGAGGGAAGGGTGGGGAAGAGAGAGACAGAAATGTGAATGAGAGAGAATCATTGATGGGCTGCCTCCTGCATGCCACCTACTGGGCATCAAGCCCTAGCATGTGCCCTGACCAGGAATCAAACCATGACTTGCTGGTTCATAGGTTGATGCTCAACCACTGAACCTGCTCAGCCAGCCATCAGACATTACTTTCTACTTCACTGTGTGGTCAATATAAACCATGGGAAGTAAAGAAAGACAAAGGGACTTCACCATTTTTCTCTATAATTATCATGACTTCAGATTTTTTATTTCTCATTTACTTTCCTAGAAAGGAAAATCGACAGTTGTTTGTGGGCAAAAATGAAACAAATAGAATTCTGCATGTCATAAAAGTGAGAGAGGGGAAGTGACTTCTTTTGACGAGAGGACAAAGTGTAAGTTGGCAGAATTGACTGCAGCCACACAGGGTGCCTGGTGCTGTGGCAGAGGGAGGATGGAAGCCCGCCCTGAGCTACACCAACTCAGGGATAGGCTGCCTCTGCCAAAGGCTCAAAGAAGACCAGCCACATCACTTTTCTGTCATTTAATGCACATGGGATCAGCTCTGAGTGAAGACTCACAATAACCAACTCTCAGAAGACTGGCGACCACGACCCCACTGCTGGAGCAGGACCCTCCCTAGCTACATAGTGCACATGAACCCTGGTCTGAGTGCTCGATCTAGTTAACAAATCCACTCAGCTGCTGAAAAGATTGCCTTGAGAAATATGGATTTGAGAGAAATGGAATTGGATGATCCTAAACGAGTCTGCCCTTAATCTAAATTATAATTATATTGATATTTTAAATGATAACAAAATTTTATTGCATGCTAACTACAGACCAACCACTGTCAAAGATCTTTAAAATTGTAAATTCAACCTTCGCAATATCCCTATTTGCATTAAACTTCTTTCTACCACTATTTTGTAGTATAAATCTGGAATGATGAATATTTTGGAAGGTACCAAGAATTCACAGTCAGACCCTTAAGGAGCTTGAGACACTGGATGGTCTGGAAGAGCCTTTTAAAAGGAGACAAAGATAGAATTGGACAAGGGATTTATGAACCAATGAGAGGCCTCGCCATGATAGCATTGAACAGGGAGGGTGTGGTGATAACGGATTCCAAGATCCACTTCAAATGCCAGTGGATGGCTGTCTATTGTTCTGTATGACATCACCAGTGTGGTTTGAGTCCACAGAACTGACTGACTGTGAGTTCTAAGGAAAAGTAGACAACATTCCTTTTAAATAGTTTTAAAGAGTAGAATTTTCTGACAATTGAAACAACTTTATCCCTGGCACTGGAATGACTGTGGTCCCTCCTATTCCCAGCAGGCTGCTGTGGGTTCAGTGTCCCCTGAGCTGGGGACACTGCTGTTGGCCACGTCTCTGTGGGAGAACTCTGCTCTCAGCATCCACTTCCATCTTCTCACCCTCTGAACCAGAATGATCTGCAGACACAGGTGACTCAGTGCAGGCCCTTCCCATTGTTCTCCTCCTGAGGGCCTGCCTGTTCCAACCCAGGCTTTACTTATCTCTCTTCCACTCTGTTCTCAAGCCCCTGCTGACTTTCAACTTCTTCCTGCTCCTAGGTGTGCTCTGTCTGTTTTGGAGCCCATGTGAATCCTGCACTGATGCAGCCTCCTCCCAGTGGAATCAGAGGGGGGACCGCCTAAACAGAGGCACTAGGAGCTCCTGGATTCTGTCCCAAATCTTGTGTGGACCTGGTTCCATGCCCTTACTGCATTTCTGTGTGAGACCTCTCATCAGGCTCTGGACAACTGCAGCCCAGGAACCAGCTGGCAGAGAGTGGAGCCTTGGCCAACTTTACTCTCTGGCACTTGACCCTGGAAATCCTGTGCTGCTTCCAGCTGGTTCTGCATCCTGATCCCTCACAGCACATCCCTCAATGTTAATTTTGTATCCTGCTACTTTGCCAAATTCTTTTATTAAATGTAGCACTTTTTGTGGAGTCTGTAGGGTTTCCTATGTACAAAATCATATCATCTGCAAATAATGACAGTTTCGCTTCCTCCTTTCAAAAAAACTCCAAAACTCTGGCATATGAAACAGGCTGTGCCTATAGAGATTTTCAGGGCAAGGTAACAGTAAGGAAGCAAATCATTAAACATTTGCATCGCAATAATATAATGAAAAGTGACAAAAAAATATATAGTTACAATGAAAATAAAATCAACCAAAGAGTCAAAGAGGGAGGGAATCCAAGATGGCGGCATAGGTAAACACCTACACTGCTGCCTCACACAACAATTTCAAAACTACAACTAAAAGACAGAACGGACATCATCCAGAACCACAGGAAAGCTGCCTGAGTGGAAGTTCTACAACTAGAGGGAAAGAGAGGGGCTCACGGAAACCCAGAGGAGCTGCAAAAAGCTGAGGTACAGAGACGCGCACGAGGAGAGAGCGGGTGCCGGAGTACCTGGCTGGCTTTCTCTGTTGGGAGGGAGACGGAGACTCTCAAAGGCATTGAACTCCTTATCCTATGACACTAAACCCCAGATCCAGCCGAAACTCATACGGGGGGAGTTTGGACTATGAAAAGGGAGAAGTGCACGGAAATTTAGGGGAGCCGCAAAAGATCAAAGGCCTGGTGGCGCGCAGGGCACTGCGCGCAGGACAGACTGCTGATTGTGCTGCTGGCTTTCCTGAGTGGGCGGGAGACAGACCCTCCCAACTGTGCCACTTCTGAGTCCACTAAGCCCCTGTTTCGGACGAAACCCTGGAGACCTAGACTCGTGTGGTCCTGGTGCGCAGGGGAGCTGGAAAGGCAGCGGTTAGAGGCACTGCGGGTGTGCGCACAAGGACCACTCCAGCCATTACCCAGTCATGGGAGACTCAGGGGCTGTGGAGGGTGGGGCCGACTGGAAGGCAAGGCGATCCCTTAAGCCCTGAGACTCCACCCATCCCAAGCTCAACAGAGGCTTCTGAGGCTTTGTGTCTGGTATCATAAAGCTGAATTCAACACAAAAGTTTTCCCCCCGGCATAGTGAAAATGTCGAGACAAGGGAAGGGATTACAAACAAAAGAAATGGAGGGGAAAAAATGACTGGATATAGAGTTCAAAACCACGCTTATAAGGTTTTTCAAGAATATGCTAGAAAAGATGGATAAATTTAGTGAGACCCAAGAGGAGATGGAAAAGGTCCAACTAAAGATAAAAAAAGACCAACTAGAAATTAAACATACACTGACTGAAATAAAAACTATTAGACAGAGTCCTAACAGCAGACTAGAGAAAGGCAAGGATCAAGTCAAAAATTTGAAATATAAAGAAGCAGAAAACATTCAACTGGAAAAGCAAGAAGAGAAAAGAATCCAAAAATGTGAAGATAATGTAAGGAGCCTCTGGGACAGCTTCAAGCGTACCAACATCAGAATTGTGGGGGTGCCAGAAGAAGAGAGACAGCAAGATACTGAAAACCTATTTAAAGAAATAATGACTGAAGACTTCCCACATCTGGTAAAAGAAATAGACTTACAAGTCCAGGAAGCACACAGAACCCCATATAAAAGGAACCTAAAGAGGACCACACCAAGACACATCATAATTAAAATACCAAGAGCAAAAGACAAAGAGAGAATATTAAAAGCAGCAAGAGAAAAACAGTTCATTACCTACAAGGGAGCACCCATACGACTGTCAGCTGATTTCTCAACAGAAACGATGCAAGCCAGACGGGAGTGGCAAGAAATATTCAACGTGATGAACAGCAAGAACCTACAATCAAGAATAATCTATCCAGCAAAGCTATCATTCAGAATTGAAGGGCAGATAAAGAGCTTCGCAGATAAAGAGCTTCACAGATAAGAAAAAGCTAAAGGAGTTCATCAACTCCAAACCAGTATTATATGAAATGCTGAAAGGTATTCTTTTAGAAGAGGAAGAAGAAAAAGGTAAAAGACAAAAAAATTATGAACAACAAATACATATCTATCAACAAGTGAATCTAAAAAAATTAAGTGAATTAAAAATTTGATCAACAGAATAAACTGGTGAATATAATAGAATCAGGAGCACAGAAAGGGAGTAGACTGATAATTCTAAGGAGGACAAAAATCATAACGCATCAAACAGACTGTGAAATTACAGCAGAAAGATTAAAGTTAGGTGAGGTAGATAAGTGATCAATCAAAGGACTTGTATGCATGCATATAAGCATAACCAATGATCACAGACACTGGGGCGTCGGCGTATGCTTGGGAGGGAGGGGGGGCAATGGGGAGATAGGTATAAAAAATTAATAAAAATTAATAAAAAATTAAAAAAAAGAGTCAAAGAGGTCCTCATATTTGAAAGTTGTTAGGCAATCACAAAGACAGAGCCAGGTGAGTAAAAACATAATGTCCTTTGTAGTGCTGTGCCTACATGCCCTCTCCCTATACCCCTCCCCCAACCATGCTGTGGAGGAAGAAAGATATGCAAGGGTTTAGCATGTCAATTAGAGCCCTTTAAACCATCGATTAGAGAGAAATAATCTGAAGACTGTGTCTGTAACCTGAAGCAGAGATTTGAGAGATCCCTGCCTCTGAGCAATTCGCACACATTTCCTGACTCATCCTTAATACCTCGCTATTCCACATGCACAATATTGTCAGATGGATTTTAGTAACTTATATTTTCTTCTTACAAATGTGTACATGTCATGATTTATGTGAGGAAACTAGTCATGGGCCAAAGATCTAGATACTTCTCTTGGAAATGCTGATTCTGCTTTGCAAAGTTATACAAAGAAAGTCGGACTTCAGAAAGATTCTCATATGTAAAATATTTTCATGTTGGAAATAAAACAGGTGAATGGTAAAACCTTTTGAGAAACATTTTCTCCCTAAAAAATTATGTGGAAGATACATTTTTGGACTGTTTCATTCTTCAGTCTTATGAAGAAATTGTCCCAGACTATTACACTCATTGCAATTTCATTGTCTATGCATCCCAAAGAGCCAGTGATTTGAGTTGAAGCTATCTGCATTGTAGATGAAATATCAATTTAACCAAATGTTAAAAATCCAACTATTGTTAAACAACAAAAATGCTTGGCAGATTGATCTCATCTAGAACTTGCAGGCAGATAGCAGAAACAGTGTAATAAAGGGAGAAATTAGGCAAACAAATGATAACAGCACAAAATCTCTGAAATGGTATTATCTGTATTCACTAGAATTATGATACAGAATCTATCTGATATTAACATGGTGGTAAGAACTTTTCAATAAATAGTTCTAGGATGACTAGCTAGCAATCTAAGAAGAAATCAATGTCAAATCTCCTCTCATACCAAAGGCCTTAAAAGTATCTTGATGGGAAAAAAGAAATGACGGTACCATTGGATTTTTGAAAGAGAGGGGAGACTCAGGGAAGCAGTATAAGTTCATAAGAAGTAGTTACTTTACAAAAGAAATTGTTGGTTATTTAAAAAAAAGGTATGCAAATGTCTAACTTCTGCTTATAAAGCAGGATGTGGCCACAGATGTTCCTGACAAGGTGGCAGAATGGCATCCTTATCTCAGGATTTTCTCACCAACAATAGAAGGAAAATTAAGTAAAAATTAAGCAGCTATCAAACCCTGGAAGGGGAAAAAATATTTGAAAAATGTTAAGCAGTGTGACAGTTAATCTTATGTATCAGCTTAGCCAGGCCACAGTAACTAGATATTTCTTCAAACATTATTCTAGATGTTCTGGGAAGGTATGTTTAACCTGAAGTGACAGGGATTTAACCTGAGGTTACAGGCATTTACCATGTGGATTAGTGGACTTTGTGGAAAGCAGTTACCCTCCATACTGTGGGTGGGCCTTGTCCTATCAGTAGAAGACCTTAGGAGAAAAACACTGAACTCCCACAATCAGAAGGAATTCTGCCTACAGACTGCCTTTGAACTTGAAATGAAACTCTTTCTAGGGTTCCCAACCTCTTGGGTCTGTATTTGAGAAAATGCTGACTCATACAATCTGGGAAACACTTGTTTCCAAGTATTGTCTGTCTCCTAAATTTTTCTACCTGGTAGAGGGGAGGACAAGACAGCAAGGCACAGAAGTCTGTGGAAATTTAACTAAGGCCTGGGTAACCCCAAATTGCAGAGCAGCGAATCCAAATGTTGAGTGTGCTCCCTAAGAAAGAGATGAGAGTTCCCTCCACAAAGGCAGGCCCTCCTGCTACTTTAGCAATTCATACCTGCTTCCCAATGAAATACCTCAATGAAAATATTGTGCTGATTATAATTCATTTCAAATTATATCAAAACTAATCCATTGGAATAAATATAATGTCACTAGCTCTCAGGTTACAATGATACTATTCATTCACATTGTTTAGCTTGTATCAACTTTCGCTCTTCTGCTACCTAGATAGAATTTTTACTAATGAGTGAAAGGATGTCAAGGTCACAATTGAAAAATATTCAATGAGAATATTGTTCTGTTTAATAATAGTTGAAAAACTAAATAATAGTGATGTTTTCCCAGCCGGTATGGCTCAGTAGTTGAACATCGACCCTTGAACCAGGAGGTCAAGGTCCCATTCCCAGTCAGGGCACACGCCCAGGTTGTGGGATTGATCCTCGATAGGAGCTATGCAGGAGGCAGCCAATCAATGATCATCACTAATATTTCTACCTCTCCCTCTCCCTTTCTCTCTGAAATCATTGAAAATATATTAAAAGTGATAATAATAGTTGATGTTTGATATCAGGAATAAATCTGTGAAACTTTAATCGCACTATTAAGAGTTGTGTACATCATGTTTAATGACATTTTCCTGTTTGCCATGGAGGTCCATTCCTGGATTTGCAGCTCCTGCCCCCTGGAGTCCCATAGTGTGTGGAAGAGGCGATTCAAAGGGAGGCTCTGGTCTGCACAGGAACAGCCCAATGCTGAAGAGTCCATGCCCTGCCCGAAGCCTGAGACTCTCTTTATAATATACACAAGAAGTAAGGAGACAGGCTCCTGACAGTTGTCTGTTGCCAAGAAATAGGCTTTTGTAGCATGAAGCCTCATCCCCAGGAACTGGAGGCTTTCTGTCTAGAGCTGAAGCCTGCCCCCCTCTCGGAGGCTGCCCTGTAGCACGTGGCCACCAGGGGGCTGTCTTCTCTGAGCGGGGTATCATTTCCACACCCACACCCTGGATCTTGCTTTCTGTTTCTGTTTAGCTACAGGTACTCTTACATCATATTCAACAGACAGGAGGAAAGCCTCTCTTGCAGATGTTTCTGCAAAATCTAGAGATGTTAGTCAACTTTCGCTTTCAACTTGTGAAGTTGTGCTCTTTAGGGAAACCTTGCAGCTGAAACCACAAGGACCAGGAAGCAGTTATGTGATTGGGTGGAGGGGTCAGGAGAGTGGATGACAAGGGTACTGTGGAGATTTCTGCTGAGAGGGAGGGAGGGAAAGCAGGTGCCAGGGGGCAGAATCATTAAACATCACGTTCTTCTGACCTTTATCCAGGCATTTATTCCTCTTTCTCAGAAATTAATACAAATCATCCTTTCAGCACTGAAAAAAATAAAAGACACTTCTTATAAATGAACAGCAGTTTTTCAGCCTTCTCTAGAATTTACGACAGAATTCCGTTTTTCAGTGGCCTCCTGTGTAGGTCAGTTACTGAACGGATACAGGTCCTAAGATGTTTTCGAGAGAAACAAATAATATCCTCATATATAGCTGTCTGAAGCAAACCAGGAAAATACCTACCATATTTAAAGTTCCTTTTCTATGGAAGATCTGATGCTAAGTGCCTTGAAATGAGTAAGTTCATTTAATAGTCATGAAAAATGTAAATGTTTTGAACTTGTTTGATAATGCATGGGAAAACTGGGGCTTAGAAAGATAAGAGGATTGCTCAACATCACACAAATGTTCAAGCAGAATAGAATTTCAACAAAAAATTCCATATCGTGGAATTTGGGTATACTTTTTTTTTGTATTTTGTATTTCTGCTATAATTGTTCAATCTGTTTATACTCCTGAATTATACACAACTTGTCTTGCTCTGTGAATTTTCATTGTTTATTTTCTGTTTTCAGCTGATTAAAAAAAATTTTTTTAATCCTCATCTAAGGATATTTTTCCATATATATTTAGAGAGAGTGGAAGAGAGAGGGGAAGACAGAGAGAAATATTGATGTGAGAGAAATATTCTGCTGCACATGCCCCCATCAGTGGGAGCCCAAGCCGGGGAGGAGCCTGCCCTTCACTGGAATCTAACCTTGGTTCCTTTAGTCTGCAAGCCAACTCTCTATCCACTGAACCAAACCAACTAGGGCTATTTTCAGCTGATTTTAACCATTATTATTTTACCTGAAGTACTTATAACATTAGGAAATATTCATAACATTAGAAAAAATTACCAAGCATATTAAGAAACCCTTACCTTATCCAGCTCTACCAGAAAATGGAATGTGTTAAAAAGCTGCTGTAGTAAACCAGTGTCACAATGAAGTCAATTAAGTAATTTAATTAAGAATTCCTGGCCAAAACCAGTTTGGCTCAGTGGATAGAATGTTGGCCTGTGGACTGAAAGGTCCCAGGTTCGATTCCAGTCAAGGGCATGTATCTTAGTTGAGGTCACATCTTCAGTGGGGGTTGTGCAGGAGGAAGCTGATCGATGTCTCTCTCTCATCGATGTTTCTAACTTTCTATTTCTCTCCCTTCCTCTTTGTAAGAAATCAATAAAATATATTTTAAAAAAAAAAGAATTCCTGGAATCATTATATTATCAGCAGTCATTAGATACTTTGATGAGGAACTGAATTAGTTATCTATTCCTGCCTAAAAAAATTAACAAATGAATTCTCTCACCAGCTGCTACAGTAGAGTAGTATTATACCCAAAGTAGTATTATTAAGATGTGATAAATTATCATCCTATTTAATAAAAGAGTGATATGCAAACTGACCATACCTCTGCTATACCCACAAGGTATTGCCATCAGCCTTGCCCACTAGCCAATCAGAGCGAGTATGCAAATTAACCCAACCAAGATGACTACAGCCATAGAGAGAGCAGGAGGGAGTATTAGTTTGCCCCTAGTGATGGAGGAAGCCAAGTTTTCTGCACACCCTGGCCCGCTTAAGATTCTGCTTAAAGCTACAAAGTTTCAATTGTAGAAGATAAATAAATCCCAGATACCAAGGACTCCACTTGGGTAGTTGGGGGGCATGGCCGGCCTGCATACCACCACAGGCCCCTTGTCCAGACTACCCCATACCCTAAGGGAATACCCACCCTGATCTGGGACACCTTTCAGGGTAAACCAGCTGGCCCCCACCCGTGCACCTGGCCTTTATCCTCTCTAATAAAAGAGTAAAATGCAGATTGACCTTCACTCCAACACAGAAAATGACTGCCCCCATGTCGTCAAAAGATCCTGCCTTCATGTGGACACAAGATGGCCACCACAAGATGCTCAGCAGGGGAGGGCAATTGGCAGGGACCAGGCCTGCAAGGGAGAGCAGTTAGGGGTGACCAGGCCCACAAAGGAGGGAAGTTGGGGGTGACAGGCTGGCAAGGGAGCAGTTAGGCACCAATCAGGCTCGCAGGGGAGTGGTAGGGGCTGATCAGGCTGGCAGGCATAGCTGTTAGGGGCAATTAGTCCTAGAATGTGAGAGGGATATCCAACTGCCTGGTTATGCTCGAACCAAGTAGGATCGGGCCTAAACAGGCAGTTGGACATCCCTCTAGGTGTCCAAGATTGAACAGAGAGCAGGCTGGACTGAAGGACACCCCCCCCAGTGCATAAATTTCATGCACTGGGCCTCTAGTTGTAAATAATAAAGAAGTGATGATTTAAAATAAATACAATCTAAAATGCATTTATATGATTTACTAGTACATTGATTACATTAAATCATTTATTATAGGAGAAACCAAGGTGGCAGCATAGGTGAACACCTAAACTGCTGCCTCGTACAACAATTTTAAAACTACAGCTAAAACACAGAACAGGTATCATCCAGAACCACAGGAAAGCTGGCTGAGTGGAAATTCTACAACTAGAAGGAAAGAGAGGAGCTCATGGAGACTCAGAGGAGCTGCAAAAAGCTGAGATACAGAGACACACGAATGGAGAAGACAGGTGGCTGAATGCCTGGCTGGCTTCCTCTAGCAGGAGGGAGACAGAAACTCTTGACTGCACTGAGCCCCCAGTTTCAACTGCACTGAACCCCAGTTCTGGGCAAGACTCATATGAGGGGAGTCTGGACTATTGGAAAAAGGGTGGAGTGCACGGAAACTCAGGGGAGCCAAGAAAGGCAGAGGTCTGGAGGCACACGCACGAGTACTCGCAGAGAGGACTGACTTCTGAGTGTACCGCTGGCTTTCTTTAGCGGGAGGAAGATGGAATCCTCTGACTGTGCTGAACTCCAATTCCGACTGCACTGAACCCCAGTTTCAGGCGAACCCTTGGGACCCAGACTCATACGGGTACCTGGAGCACAAGAAAACTCACGGGGGTCATGAAAGGCAGAGGTCTTAAGGTGTGCCAGTGCAAGTGCGTACAGCAAAAACTGCAGTGATTACCGAGGGACATTGAGAACCACAGTCTTCAGAGGGCTGAGAGAAGCCAACGCTGTCTGTTCAGCCCTGAGACTCCACGTTACTTTTTGGTGGATCTTCCCTCAAGTGTCAATTACCTACCTTTATGCTGAGATTCTTTGGAAACCCCCCTCACAAAGAATGATGAGTGCCAAAACCGGTTTGGCTCAGTGGATAGAGCGTTGGTCTGCAGACTGAAGGGTTCTAGGTTTGATTCAGGTCAAGGGCATGTACCTTGGCTGAGGGCACATCCCCAGTAGGGGGCGTGCAAGAGGCAGCTGATCGATGTCTCTCATGGATGTTTCTGACTCTCTATCCCTCTCCCTTCCTCTCTGTAAAAAAAAGAATGATAAGTGATCATACTCTTCCTGTTTTCTCCATACATTTCTGTGGGGTAGTGATTCCATTTCACTTTGAATTCCAACATTTGGCATGTAATCATTAGAGCATTACTGGGGGTCACAAATCAATAGTTTAGATCCTGAGTCTTTTGTCTGCTTTTATTTACCTCCAAATCTGCTCACCCTTCTTTATTTTCTAAGCATAGCTATAGTCTCTCTTCCAGATAGTCAGGTACATAGACTTAAAGTTTATGACCTGTTATATCTGAAAGTTTGTGTCCCCATGAAATTCATATGTTGAAGTCCTAACCCCCAAAGTGGTGGTATAATGTGGTGGGTCCTTTTGGAAATACTTAGAGCATGAATGTGGAGCCCTCATGAATGGAATTAGTGCCCTCATAGAAGAGGCCTGGATGGATCCCTCAGACTTCTGTCGTGGGAGGATAAAGGGGCAAGTCAGAGGTGTGCGACCAGAGATGCAGGCTCTCATCAGAAACTAACCATGCTGACACCTTGATGTGAATTTCAGCCTCTACAGCTGTGGGCAAAGAGTTCTGTTTTTACCAGCTGCTCAGTCTTTGCTATTTTGTTAAAGTAGCCCAAATGAACTAAGCTATGACAGCAACTATTTTCTCCTAAAAGATCTCCCAGATTTGGTGAAATTCTCAAGGAGGAAGAAATCACTTTATCCAACCTTATTTCCTAGGTATCTATTCCAGACCCTATCATTTTAGGAGCTTGGTCAATATTCATGAAAATATAACCATGGTAAAAATATGAGAAAGAATAGGATCAACATATAATTCATATCTATGTTCATGTAACTCATTTCTAGAAGAGCACAATAGAGCTAAAGTTACTTTGTAAATACTTCATGATTCTATAAGGGAAATTATGATTGAATTTGGTGTGAGCTGCTATTTTAAACAATAACTCACTCGGTTGTAGGATATTTTCTTCAATATATATTTTCGATATTTAGAATATCAGGATGAGAATCCTGGGCCTGGTCATAAATGGAAGACCCATTCATTATTATTTTCCTTAAGGAACACCAAGGTGTTGCCCAATGATACTTATTTCCCTCAGGTGATGAAGAAACAATGTGAAATTGGCCATGTGCCTCGAGACCTCAACTGAACATATGTGGCCATTTTCCAGCTTTGGTCTTTACCTCTGGGAATCAACCTGAACACTTCTTTCAAAAGGTTAATGATGCTGGGAACTCTTAATCAGTGACATCCATGCCTTCTCCCCCAGGTTTTAATTTCTGCAATCACTTTCAGTGTTGTTCTTGATGATGATTAACAAGAACATTGGTTATTTTTTTCACAAAAAAATTTTTAGTGTAAATAGAATAGTCATTTTATTCAATAACTTTATGTACTGTTCCATTGATTAGCAGATTAGAGTCCATTTCTCAATTTCCTTGCACTTAATGCATCACCTGAGAAGAAGTTCAAACCAGCTAATGGTGCATAAGTGATATAGCCCTGTACACTCCTGGCCTTTAAAATACCCTATGTGATCTACTTTAATTTTCTTCTGTGCAATTGGATAGAATAGATTGGAGTTCCCAGAGAAGTTTGGCAACTCATGTTGAATATAGCAAAGATTTAAACTAGAAGGTGCCCATAATCTTTAATCACCATTTAAACAAATCCAAACAAAAGAGTCCTCTGATCAGCAGTGCTCGCATTGTGCTCTTATACAAATGAAAAGTAAAATTTTATAATGATCAATGTATGGATAGTTTTCTGTCGATCAGTTACAAGAGCCAGCGTGAACGTAAGTGGCAAATGTTTTTAACAAAACATTATACTGAAAAACCTTTCCATTTAAGAAAAAAATGGAATGTACAGTTTAGAAACAAGAAATAGGGCATACCTCCTCCAACACTTTCCTCCCCAAAGATTAAAAAGATAAAAAATTTGTCATTAAATTGTTTATTTAAGAAAGCAGATCATGTACCTCTCTCTAAACATCTTTGGTAAACTCATGATGTACACTATATTTTTAAAATAACCCCTTGATTCAGCTGATGCAGAAATGTGAGTGGAGATTGTTTGGGGATTGACAAAGGATGCAGTTGAATAGAGTCACCAGAATACATTTCTTCTGCATTTGTTGACTTTCCCTTGAGAATTGCTACAGGACTAAAAGGCAAACTGTCACCTCCACTCTAACGACCTCCCAGGCACACACGCTGTATT
>JAAGEH010000390.1:0-10142 GCA_011751065.1 Lasiurus cinereus
GAAGAAATAATGACAGAAAATTTTCCCAATATAGGAAAGAAAAACCCACACAAATCCAAGAAGCTCACAGAGTCCCAGGGAAAATGAACCCCACAAAACCGACACCAAGGCACATTATAAGGAAATTGGCAAACACCAATGACCAAGTAAGAATCTTAAAAGCGGCCAGAGAGAAACAGAAAGTTACCTACAAAGGAACCCGCATAAGACTAGTTACTGCTTTTTCAACAGACACTCATCAGGTCAGAAGGGAATGGAATGAAATATACAAAGTCATGCAAAGGAAGGGTCTGAATCCAAGAATACTGTACCCTGCAAGGCTTTTGATCAAAATTGAAGGTGAAATCAGAAGCTTCATAGACAAAAAGACTAACGGAATATATTGCCACCAAACAAGCAATGCAAGAAATGTTAAAGGGTCTGCTGTAATAAAAAGAAATAGGAAGCGAAGAAGGAACTCTGGGGTAAGGACTAAAAAAGGCGACAGAAAAATACCTATCAATAATAACTTTAAATGTAAACGATTAAAGGCTCCAATCAAGAGACATAAGGTAATCGATTGGATAAGAAAACATGATCCACATATCTGCTGTCTACAAGAAACCCACCTCCAGAACAGAGATGCACCCAGATTGAGGGTGAAGGGATGGAAGATAGTATTTCAGGCAAATGGAAATGAAAGAAAAAGCTGGGGTTGCAATACTTATATCTGACAAATCAGATCTCAAAGTGAAGGACATAACAAGATATAAAGAGGGCCACTTCATAATACTAAAGGGAACAATCCAACAAGAAGAAATAACTCTGGTAAACATATACGCGCCCAATATAGGCGCACCTAAATACATAAAAAACTCCTAGAGGGTCTTAAGGGAGAGACTGACAGCAATACAATCATAGTAGGAGACTTTCGTACCCCACTGTCAACACTGGACAAATCCTCTAAACAAAAAATCAGCAAAGAAACATCAACCCTAAATGACTCACTAGACCTGATGGAATTAATTGAGATCTTCAGAACATTTCACCCGAAAGCCACAGAATATACATTATTATCCAGTGCACATGGGTCATTTTCAAAGCTAGATCACATGTGGAGTCAAAAGAAAAGTCTCTTCAAATTCAAGAATGTAGAAATCATATCAAGCATTTTCCTACACCACAGTGGTACAAAACTGGAAATCAAGTATAATAAAAACAATAGAAAGAAATCAAACACATGGAGGCTAAACAGCATGCTATTAAACAACGACTGGGTGACCAGAGAGATCAAGGAAGAAATAGAAAACTTCCTGGCAACGAATGACAATGACAACACAACAATACCAAATTTATGGGACACAGTGAAGGCAGTCTTGAGAGGGAAGTTCATAGCCCTACAAGCCTACTGCAAAAAAACAGGAAACAATGGTAATAAATTACCTAACCCCACAACACAAAGAGCTAGACCGAGAGCAACAAGAATAGCCCAGTTTACTCAGAAGGAAGGAAATAGTGAAGATCAGAGCGGAGATAAACAACTTGGAGACCAAAGAAACAATTCAAAAGATCAACAAAACCAAGAGCTGGTTCTTTGAAAGGATAAACAAGATTGATGGATCTCTATCCAGGCTCACCAAGAAGCAAAGAGAGAAGACCCAAATAAACGAAATCAGAAAGGAAAGAGGAGAAATAACAACAGACCCTGCGGAAATACAAAGGATTGTTTAAAAAAAAAAACATTATGAACAACTCTATTCCAACAAATTGGACAACCTGCAAGAAATGGACATTTTCCTAGAAAAATATAACCTTACAAACCTCAACAAGGAAGAATCTAAACATCTCAATAGTCCAATAACTATGGAAGAAATTGAAGCAGTCATCAAAAAGCCTCCAGCAAATAAAAGCCCGGGACCAGATGGCTACACAGGAGAGTTTTGCCAAACATTCAGGGAATAATTAAAACCTATCCTTTTCAGACTATTCAAAAACATTCAAGAAGAAGGTACACTTCCAAACACCTTCAATGAAGCCAGCATCACCCTAATACCAAAAACAAATAAAGACAACACAAGGAAAGAGAATTATAGGCCAACGTCTCTCATGAACATAGATGCCAAAAATCCTCAAAAAAATTCCAGCAAATCGGATCCAGCAGTACATCAGAAAGATCATACACCATGACCAAGTAGGATTCTATCCCATGAATGCAGGGGTGGTACAATATCCACAAATCAATAAACGTGATACATCACAAAAACCAACTGAGAGAGGAAAATCACATAGTCATATCAATTGATGTAGAAAAAGCATTGGACAAAATCCAACACCCTTTCTTGATAAAAATCTCAGCAAAGTGGGAATAGAAGGATCATACCTCAACATCATAAAAGTCATATATGATAAACGGACAGCTGCCATCATACTCAATGGGTGAAAACTAAAACCACTTCCCCTAAGAACAGGAGCAAGACAGGGATGCCCACTCTCACCTCTCCTGTTTGACATAGTGCTGGAAGTCGTAGCCATTGCAATTGGACAAGAAGAAGAAATAAAAGGCATCCAAATTGGAAAAGAAGAAGTAAAGCGGTCCTTATGTGCAGATGACATGATACTGTACATAAAAAACCCAAAGGAGGAAGGGGGGGTGGGGGAATGGCCCTGGAATAGACGGACGCCTCTGGAGCTTTGTCGCTGGGCAGAGGGTGAGAGAGCAGCTGAGAGTCAAACTGGGAGTGTTTGTTGGCAAGTAAAGAGTCAGTTATCCTCCAGGCAGCCCCACTGCCGCGGGGTTTTTGTAGGCTGGAGCCAACAGCGAGAACGCGGAGACCGTGCCATCTTGCAGAGGGAGGTGGATGTCTGCGGAGTTCTGAAAGCTGAGGCTGAAGCACCCAGGTACCCGGAACACTGCTCCCCAATCGGCACTGACAACCAGCTGATTCAGAGATCCATGCGGCACATGGGAAGGTCAGATTTCGCCTGGGATAAGGTGAGGTCTCCTGACCCCGAACTACAGAGACGTGCACACTGTGGAAACCAGGCTGTGGGAAAACTGCCTCTGGAGAGGTCTTCCGAGGTTGGGCAGGGCGTGATCCCTAAGTGTGGAGGCAAACTCTTGGAGCTGTTGACACAGGGGAGCTCTGGAAAATGACTCGTTTTTATCTGAGGCAGAGGGACAGCCTGGAAGTTAATACAGTGTCCCTGCTGCAAAATCCCCACAAACTGCTTTTGAGAACCACAGAGTAGCACGATCTGAGCACAGCCTAGAGAGGTCCTGTGCTTTGTCTCAGAGGTCAATTCTCAAACACTACCACCCAGTGGATGACGCACAAATTGACTCTCCCATAACCACAAAAGAATAAAGAGATTAAAACACCCACAGTGGAACACAGGAAACTGCAATACCTTCCCTACTGGGAAACAGGAGTGCCAAGCAGAATAATAGTGGAAGTGAATGACCATTCTATTTTTATTCTTTTTATTTTCTTATTTTTTTCTTTTTCATTTTTACATATTTTAATTAAAAAACTATTTTTTTTTCTTTCCACCTCAATTGATTTTACCTTTTTAATTATTACATTTTTGTTTTCAACTAGTAGTATTGCTACTAGCATTTTACTTTTTTGGAAAAAAAACAAGTGTCACTTTGTTTTCTCTTTATTTTACTTCGGGATTGGAGTTCTACATTCTGTTTTCATCTTTCCTTTAGCATAATTTTATTCTATCTCAATTCTACGCCAACACTTTCCTCCTAACTTATCCCATTTGGTTTTCTTGTTTCACTTTCCCTTTTCCAACTTTACATTCTCCCTATTCTTTCTCTTTACCTGGTTAAAATTTCACCCCACTTACATAACTACTTTGAATCCCCTACTACAAGTCCATACAAACCTCCCTCTTCTTGTCTTCACTAGCCAAAAAGTTGTTTTTTTCTCTATGTCCTTCTGTTGCTATTTGCCTGAACAGTGATTATATCGATTTTTGTACTTTTTTGTGAGATTGTTTTCGCTTATTCTACTTGTTTTATTTTGCTTTTTGCTTGCCTTGTTTTTTACCTCTCTTTTGCCTCGCCTACCTCAATATCAGTTGTTATTTGTAGTTGGTATTAATCTTGAGGTACTGGTTGCTGGCCTTTATTGGGATTAGTGACTGTTCTATTGGAGTTTTCTCCTGACATCTATATTTTGTTCCCCTTTTCTCTCTTATCCGCTTTCTATTCTCTCTGACTTTGTTTTTTTCCTCTTCTCCATTCTTTAATTTAATATTATTTTGTGTTCATTCGTTTATTTATTTTTTTCTACCTCTCCCTATTTGATTTTGGCAATTATTTCCTTCCCCCCCCTCATTTTCCTCTTCTTTTTCTCTACTTACGCCTAATTTGTCTTTCATCGGTGGTCCCCTTATTCATCATTATTAAGGTTGTAGATACATTTCTGTTCAGTGCCTGTTGTGCTGTACTAGGTAGTATTGTATTTTGTTCCTTTGAATCAATGTAAGAGAGAGAACTACATAACCAGACACCCAGAGAAGAAAGACCATGAGCAGAAGAAGAAACAGCCTGCATATGACAGATAGGCAGGTATCACAAGAGAAGGAAGTAAACGAAATAGAAGCAGAAATAAGCCTGCCAGAGAAAGATTTCAGAGAAATGATCATACGGTAGATGAAAAGAATAGAAGAAAAATTCAACAATATGAGTAAGAGCCAAGAGGAAATGAAGAAGACCCAAGAGGAAATGAAGAAGAAGCAAGAGGAAATGCAAGATGAAATAAAAAATGACATCAGAAAATCAGAGTAGAAACAACCACAGACCCCACGGAAATACAAAGGATTGGTAAAAAATCCTATGAATACCTCTATTCCAACAAATTGGACAACCTGCAAGAAATGGACATATTCCTAGAAAAATAAACCTTCCAAAACTCAATCAGGAAGAATCTAAACATCTCAATAATCCAATAACTATAGAAGAAATTGAAGCAGTCATAAAAACTTCCAGCAAATAAGAACCCAGGGCCAGATGGCTACACAGGAAAGTTTTACCAAACATTCAAGGAAGAATTAAAACCTGTCCTCCTCAGACTATTCAAAAACATTCAAGAAGAAGGAATACTTCCAAGCACCTTCTATGAAGCTAGCATCACCCTAATACCAAAACCAGATAAAGACAACACAATGAAAGAGAACTATAGGACAATGTCTCTCATGAACATAGATGCCAAAATCCTCAACAAAATTCTAGCAAATCGGATCCAGCAGTACATCAGAAAGATCATACACCATGACCAAGTAGGATTTATCCCAGGAATGCAGAGATGGTACAATATCCACAAATCAATAATGTGTTACATCACATGAACAAATTGAGAGATAAAAATCTCATAGCCATATCAATTGATGCAGAAAAAGCATTTGACAAAATCCAACACTTTTTCTTGATAAAAACTCTCAGCAAAGTGGGAATAGAAGTATCATACCTAAACATCATAAAAGCCATATACGATAAACCTACAGCTAACATCATACTCAATGGGCAAAAACTAAAACCATTTCCCCTAAGAACAGGGACAAGACAGGGATGCCCACTCTCACCGCTCCTGTTCGACATAGTACTGGAAGTCGTAGCCATTGCAATTAGACAAGAAGAAGAAATAAATGGCATCCAAATTGGAAAAGAAGAAGTAAAGCTGTCCTTATTTGCAGATGACATGATATTGTACATAAAAAACCCAAAGGACTCCATTCCAAAACTAATTGACTTAATGAATTCGGCAATGTAGCAGGATACAAAATTAATGCTAAGAATTCTGTGGCATTTCTATACACTAATAGTGAAATTATAGAAAAAGAGACTAAGAAAGCAATCCCATTTACCATCCAACCAAAAAAAATTAAGATACCTAGGAATAAACCTAACTAAGGAGGTAAAAGACCTATATGTACAAAACTACAGGACACTGAAAAAAGAAATAGAGGAAGATGTTAAAAGATGGGAAGAGCATACCATGCTCATAGATTAGGAGAATCAACATCATTAAAATGTCCATACTACACAAAGCAATCTATAGATTCAATGCACTAACCATTAAAATACCAATGACATATTTCACAGACCTAGACAGAATTCTTTATAGATTCATCTGGAACAAAAAAAAAAAAAAGACCATGAATAGCCACAACAATTCTGAGAAAGAAGAATAAAGTAGGTGGGATCTCAATACCAGATTTCAACCTATATTACAAAGCAACTGTTCTCAAAACAGCCTGGTACTGGCACAGGAACAGACATATAGACCAATGGAATAGAATAGAGAATCCAGATATCCACCCAAACCACTATGCTCAATTAATATTTGACAAAGGAGGCATGAACATACAATGGAGCCAATATAGCCTTTCAACAATTGGTGTTGGGAAAATTGGACAGATACATGCAAAAAAAAAATGAAACTGGACTTCCAACTTACAAGGAATACAAAAATAAACTCAAAATGGATACAGGACTTAAACATTAGAAGGGAAACTATAAAAATATTAGAGGAATCCAAAAGCAGCACAATCTGACATATGCCGAAAGCACTTCTTCACTGATACTGCTCCAGAGTAATGGAAGCTAAAAAAAAATAAACAAATAGCACTACATCAAAATAAAAACCGGGGGAATCCAAGATGGCGGCATAGGTAAACACCTACACTGCTGCCTCGCACAACAATTTGAAAACTACAACTAAAAGACAGAATGGACATCATCCAGAACCACAGGAAAGCTGGCTGAGTGGAAGTTCTACAACTAGAAGGACAGAAAGGGGCTCACGGAGATCCAGAGGAGCTGCAAAAAGCTGAGGTACGGAGACGCGTGCGTGGTGCCAGAGTACCTGGCTGGCTTTCTCTGGCGGGAGGGAAACGGAGACTCTCAAAGGCATTGAACCCCTTATCCTACGACACTAAACCCCAGATCCAGCCAAAACTCATATGGGGGGAGTTTGGACTGTGAAAAGGGAGAAGTGCACGGAAACTTAGGGGAGTCACAAAAGATCAAAGGCCTGGCACGGCACTGTGTGCAGGACAGACTGCTGATTGTGCTGCTGGCTTTTGGGAGTGGGTGGGGGATAGACCCTCCCAACTGTGCCACTTCTGACTCCACTAAGCCCCTGTTTCGGAGGAAACCCTAGAGACCTAGACGCCTGTGGTCCTGGTGCACAGGGGAGCTGGAAAGGCAGCGGTTAGAGGCACAAGAATGGCTCCAGCCATTACCCAGTCACGTGAGACTCAGGGGCCGTGGAGGGTGGGGCCGACTGGAAGGCAAGGCGGTCCCTTAAGCCCTGAGACTGCACCCATCCCAAGCTCAACAGAGGCTTCTTCGGTTTTGTGCCTGGTAATATAAGGCTGAATTCAACACAGAAGTTTCCCCGGCATAGTGAAAATGCCGAGACAAGGGAAGGGATCACAAACAAAAGAAATGGAGGAAAAAAAAACGACTGGATATAGAGTTCAAAACCACACTTATAAGGTTTTTCAAGAATATGCTAGAAAAGATGGATAAATTTAGTGAGACCCAAGAGGAGATGAAAAAGGTCCAACTAAAGATGATAAAGGACCAAATAGAAAATAAACATACACTGACTGAAATAAAAAAAATATTATACAGAGTCCTAACAGCAGACTAGGGAAAGGCAAGGATCAAGTCAAAAATTTGAAATATAAAGAAGCAGAAAACATTCAACTGGAAAAGCAAGAAGAGAAAAGAATCCAAAAATGTGAAGATAATGTAAGGAGCCTCTGGGACAGCTTCAAGCTTACCAACATCAGAATTGTGGGGGTGCCAGAAGAAAAGAGAGAGCAAGATACTGAAAACCTATTTAAAGAAATAATGACTGAAAACTTCCCACATCTGGTAAAAGAAATGGACTTAAAGTCTAGGAAGCACACGGAACCCCAAATAAAAGGAATCCAAAGAGGACCACACCAAGACACATCATAATTAAAATACCAAGAGCAAAAGACAAAGAGAGAATATTAAAAGCAGCAAGAGAAAAACAGTTCTTTACCTACAAGGGAGCACCCATAGGACTGTCAGCTGATTTCTCAACAGAAACGGTGCAGGCCAGATGGGAGTGGCAAAATATATTCAACGTGATGAATAGCAAGAACCTACAACCAAGAATAATCTATCCAGCAAAGCTATCATTCAGAAGTGAAGGGCAGATAAAGAGCTTCACAGAGAAGAAAAAGCTAAAGGAGTTCATCAACTCCAAACCAGTATTATATGAAATGCTGAAAGGTACACTTTTAGAAGAGGAAGAAGAAAAAGGTAAAAGACAAAAAATTATGAACAACAAATACATATCTATCAACAAGTGAATCTAAAAATTAAGTGAATTAAAAATTTGATCAACAGAATAAACTGATGAATATAATAGAATCAGGAGCACAGAAAGGGAGTAGACTGATAATTCTCAGGAGGACAAAAATCATAAAGCATCAAACACTGTGAAATTACAGCAGAAAGATTAAAGTTAGGTGAGGTAGATAAGTGATTAATCAAAGGACTTGTATGCATGAATATAAGTATAACCAATGATCACAGACACTGGGGGGTTGGGGTATACCTGGGAGTGAGTGGGGCAATGGGGAGATATGTATAAAAAATTAATAAAAATTAATTAAAAAAATAAAATAAAATAAAAACCTTTTGTACAGTAAAAGAAACCATCAACAAAACAACCAGAAAGACCACTGTATGGGAGAACATATTTGCAAATATTATCAATGATAAAGGTTTTAATCTCCAACATCTACTGCCAACTTATACAACTTAATAAAAGCAAGATAAACGATCTAATAAAATATTGGCAACTGAACTAAATAGAACCTTTTTGAAAGACAACAGAAGGAATGCCAAGAGACACATGAAAACATATTCAAAGTTAGTAATTATCCGAGAGATGCAAATCAAAACGAAAATGCGATACCATCTTATACCTGTCAGCATGGCAATCATCAATAAATCAACAAATGGTAAGTGTTGGCGAGGATGCAGAGAAAAAGGAACCCTTGTGCACTGTTGGTGGGAATGCAGACTGGTGCAGCCACTGTGGAGAACAGTTGGAGTTTTCTTAAAAAAATAAAAATGGATCTCCCATTTGACCCAGCAACCCCACTCTTAGGAATTTATCCTAAGAAATTACAAACACCAATCAGAAAGGATTTATGCACCCCTATGTTCATAGCAGCACAATTCACAATAGCTATAATTTGAAAATAGCCTAGGTGCCTGTCAGCAGATGAGTGGATCAGAAAACTGTGGTACATCTACACAATGGAATTCTATGCTGCCATTAAAAAGAAGGAACTCTTATCATTTGCAGCAACCTGGATGGAACTGGGGAGCCTTATGCATAGTGAAATAAGCCAGTCAATGAAGGAGAAGCACCACATGATCTCACTCATTTGTGGATAATTAAGAACCTTGTAAACTGATGAACAAAAGGATAGATACAGAGGCAGTAAAGCATCAAACAGACTGTCAAATTATAGCAGGAAGAATAAGGAGAAGTGGGGTAGATAAGAGATCAATCAAAGGACTTGTATCTGTGCATATAAGCATAACCAATGAACATAGACACTGGGGGGTTGGGGTATGCCTGGGAGGGAGGGGGGCAAAGGGGAGATATGTATACATGTAATACAATAAAAAAAAATAAAGTCTCACTTCCTTAGTTAAGTTCATCCCAAAGTGCTATTTCTTGATGCTTTGTCAATGGGATTGATTTCCTAATTTCCTTTCAGGTTGTTCATTATTAGTTTATAAGAAATGCAGCTGATATTTGTGTGTTGAGTTTTAACTTATGACTTTACCTAATTTATGTTTTAACTTTTTAGTAAAATTTTTATGATTTTCTACAAATAAGATCACATAATCTCCAAAACAGAGACATGTTTACTTCTTCATCTCCAATTTGGATGCCTTTTACTTCTTTTCATTCTTTTCTTAATTGTTCTGGCCAGAACTTTAAGAACTGTGTTGGGTGAAAAAGGTGAAATAAGAAATTTCTTTATTCCTGCATTTAGACTAAAGGCTTTATATTGAGGTAGTTTCCTTTTATTCCTAGTCTATTGAGTATCATTATAGTAAATTGGTGTTTAATTTTGTCAGATTG
>JAAGEH010000391.1:0-10586 GCA_011751065.1 Lasiurus cinereus
GCCTCAGCCAGCTCCTCTATGTTGAGCAGTGTATTTTAAATACTGCTTTAGGAAAACAAATGTCAGGAGAGATAAGACACACAGGGTCATTTGTCCTGGCAGTGACTGGGATTGCCACACACAGAGGTCATCAAAGCCATTCCTACAGCAGGAAGTATAGAGGACAATTTTATCTGATGGGCATAATGAATAGAGAGGGGAGAAAATGATAAGTATGTCTATAGATCCTAATAGGGAAGACATGAAGACTTGCTAAGCAAGGGAGCTGTGTAGGATCATGAGATAAGTCAGGAAAAGAATTTCAGAAACTATGATTTGCAAATGCGTCTGGAACCCCTGTAGTTTGAGAACATACATAGTTTGAGAAGCACCTGGAGAACTTTGAAAATTACCTGTGCCCATGTTCTTCTCCCATAGTTGCGATTCCATTTGCTATATGAGATCCTAGTAACTGGTGTGTTTTCTTTTTAAATTTCTAAAATGATGGTAACTTGCAGCTTCAGTTGAGAGTGTCTGACTTAGAGCCACAGAGCAATCTCTGAGACAGTATTACATCAATCTTCTTACTTCCCTAAACCAGAGCTTTCATAGTTAGGGGAAATATATACAAACCAGTGGCTAGTTCTATTCACACATTTAAAAATGTTTTCTGTTGGAAATTTATCTTGTATCAACTTTCTATGACCCATTCTCAAAAAAAAAAAAAAAAGGAAGAAAAGAAACACTAGAATGTTAATGATACCTTATTCTTAGGAATGTAGAGCCAGTCTGAGAAGTGGTAGAGGGTCAGCCCATGCATTAAAGAGTTTCAGGTTTGCTTCCCAAAGGAAAAAGATAGAACAAAAAGTAAAAGGTTTACGAAAGTTTGTGTGTGTTAAGGTTCATAAAAAGGAATCTTGAAAAAGAAATCCTATGTATGGTCAAACTAAGTTTGGAATAGATTCATTAAATTACACTGATTCAAAATTGGCATTGGGTTTCTCTCTCTGTTAAAAGGACAAAAGGTTTGTTTTTGTATATTCTTGGTAAGCTCTTAATAGGAAATTTTAAGGGAGAGTAAGATGTACTCTGCACCTTTACGTATTTGATTGCTTAGGAAAGACTTAGGTAAACCAAATCTAAATACCTAAAGAGCTAACTTTTCCTTCTAACAATGTAACTTTCTGTAATTTCTTGTAAAGGTTTTTTTTAATTCTTGATTTATTAAAGAATCATATATGTCACTCCCCCCTCCCCTGCCCATTAACCTCTCCTAGGCCACTCCCATCCCAGCATATGCCCTCACCTCCCTAGTGTTTGTATCCATTGGTAAAGCTTCTTATTCATGCAAGTCCTTTGTTTGATTTCTTCTCCATCCCCTACCCTGCCTTCCCTTTAAAGTTTGACAGTCAGTTCGATGCATCTCTGTCTCTGGATGTCTTTTTGTTCATCAATTTATGTTGTTCATTATATTCCACAAATGAGTGAGATCACATGGTATTTGTCTTTATCCAATTGGCCTATTTCACTTAGCATAATGCTCTCCAGGTCCATCCATGCTGTTGCAAATGATGAGTTCCTTCTTTTTTATAGGAACATAGTATTCCATTGTGTAGATGTATCATAGTTCTTTAATCCACTCATCGCTAATGGGCACTTAGGCTGTTTCCAAATCTTAGCTATTATAAATTGTGCTGCTACGAACATAGAGATGCCTATGTCCTTTCTGTTTGTTGTTTCTGTTTTCTTGGGATATATTCTTTGATGTGGGTTTACTGGGTCAAATGGGATTGCTATTTTGAATTTGTTGAGGAAACTCTATACTGTTTTCCTCAGTGGCTGCACCAGTCTGTATTCCCACCAGCAATGCCCAAGGGTTCCTTTTGCTCCACATCCTCGCCAGCACTTATCGTTTGTTGACTTCTTAATGATAGCCACTCTGACAGGTGTGAGATGGTAACACTTTTACTTGGCATCTTCAAATGATTAGTGACTTTGAGCATGTTTTCATAACATGTATGTCCTCTTTCTAAAAGTGTCTATTTAACTCCTTTGGCCATTTTTTTATTGTATTACTTATCTTACTTTCATTAAGTTGTATGAGTTCCCTATAAATTTTGGATATTAAATCCTTATCAGAAATAACAATGGAATATATGTTCTCCCGTGCAGAGGGATTTCTTGTTGTTTTGTTGATGGTTCCTTTTGTAGTGCAGAAGCTTTTAATTTTGATATAGTCCTATTTGTTTATTTTCTCCTGTTTCCATTGCCCTAGGAGCTGTATTAGTAAAGATATTGATATAACATATGTCTGCTATTTTGCTGCCTGTGGTTTCCTCTAAATTTGTATGGTTTTTCATCTTACATTTAAGTCCTTTATCCATTTAGAGTTTATTTTAGTGTATGGTGTAAGTTGGTGATCTAGTTTCATTTTTTTTGCATGCATCTAACCAATTTTTCAAACCCCATTTATTAAAGATTGCCTTGACTCCATTGTATGTTCTTGCCTCCTTTATCAAATATTAATTGAGCAAACATGCTTGGGTCAATTTCTGGGTTCTCTGTTATGTTCCCATTATTCTGCGTCTTATCTTGTTTCAGTACTAGCAATTTTGAGAACAGTGGCTTTGTAATATAATTTAATATTTCTTTTTGAGATCCCTCCTACTTAGTTCTTCTTTCTCAGAATTACTGCAGCTATTCAGGGTCTTTTTTCATTCCATATGTATTTTGGGGGCATTTGTTGTTGGTCTGTGGAATATGCCATTGGTATTTTATTTTATTTTTTTATTGTGTTACATGTGTACATATCTCCCCATTACCTCCTTCCCTCCCAGGCATACCCCAACCCCCTAGTGTCTATGCTCATTGGTTATGCTTATATGCATGCAGACAAGTCCTTTTATTGTTCTCTTATCTACCCCACCTCTCATTAATCTTCCTGCTGTAATTTGACAGTCTGTTTGATGTTTTACTGCCTCTGTATCTGTCCTTTTGTTCATCAGTTTACAATGTTCTTTATTATCCACAAATGAGTGAGATCATGTGGTGCTTATCCTTCATGGACTGGCTTATTTCACTTGGCATAAGGCTCTCCAGTTCCATCCAGGTTGCTGCAAATGGTAAGAATTGCTTCTTTTTAATGTCAGTATAGAATTCCATTGTGTGGATGTACCACAGTTTTCTGATCCACTCATCTGCTGACGGGCGCCTAAGCTGTTTCCAAATTGTAGCTATTGTAAATTGTGCTGCTATGAACATAGGGGTGCATAAATCCTTTCTGATTGGTGTTTGTAATTTCTTAGGATAAATTCCTAAGAGTGGGATTGCTGGGTCAAATGGGAGATCCATTTTTAATTTTTTGAGGAAACTCCATACTGTTCTCCACAGTGGCTGTATTAGTCTGCATTCCCACCAACAGTGCACAAGGGTTCCTTTTTCTTCACATCCTTGCCAACACTTGTCTTTTGTTGATTTGTTCATGATTGCCATTCTGACAGGTGTAAGATGGTATCGCATTGTCATTTAGATTTGCATCTCTCGGATAATTAATGACTTTGAATGTGTTTTCATGTGTCTCTTAGCCTTCCTTCTGTTGTCTTTCGAAAAGGTTCTATTTAGATCCATTGCCCATTTTTTTATTGGATCCTTTATCTTCCTTTTATTAAGTTGTATAAGTTGACTGTAGATGTTGGAGGTTAAACCTTTATCAGTGATAACATTTGCAAATATGTTCTCCCATACAGTGGTCTTTCTTGTTCTTTTGTTGATGGTTTTTTTTGCTGTGCAAAAGGTTTTAATTTTGATGTAGTCCCTTTAGCTTCCATTGCCTTTGGAGCAGTATCAGTGAAGTTCTTTCGGCATATGTCTGAGATTGGGCTGCCTGTAGATTCCTCTGGTATTTTTATGGTTTCTCTTCTAATGTTTAAGTCCATTTTGAGTTTATTTTTGTATTTGGTGTAAGTTGGTGATCCAGTTTCATTTTTTTGCATGTATCTGTCCAATTTTCCCAACACTACTTTTTGAAGAGGCTATCTTGGCTCCATTGTATGTTCATGCCTCCTTTGTCAAATATTAGTTGAGCATAGTGGTTTGGGTGGATATCTGGGTTCTCCATTCTATTCTATTGGTCTATATGTCTGTTCTTGTGCCAGTACCAGGCTGTTTTGAGAACAGTTGTTTTGTAGTATAGCTTGAAATCTGGTATTGAGATCCCACCTACTTTATTCTTCTTTCTCAGAATTTCTGTGGCTATCCGTGGTCTTTTTGTGTTCCAGATGAATTTATGAAGAATTCTTTCTAGGTCTGTGAAATATGTCGTTGGTATTTTAGTGGGTAGTGCATTGAATCGGTAGATTGCTTTGGGTAGTATGGACATTTTAATGATGTTGATTCTCTCAATCTATGAGCATGCTATGCTCTTCCATCTGTTAAGATCTTCCTCTATCTCTTTTTTAAGTGTCCTGTAGTTTTCTACATATAGGTCTTTTACCTCTTTAGTTAGGTTTATTCCTAGGTATCTTAATTTATTTGGTGCGATGGTAAATGGGATTGCTTTTTGAGTCTCTCTTTCTGTAATTTCACTATTAGTGTATAGAAATACCACAGATTTCTTGGCATTAATTGTGTATCCATTGCTGAATTCATTTATTAAGTCAATTAGTTTTGGGATGGAGTCCTTTGCGTTTTTTTAGATACAGTATCAAGTCATCTGCTCATAAAGACAACTTTACTTCTTCTTTTCCAATTTGGATGCCTTTTATTTCTTCTTCTTGTACAATTGCAATGGCTAATAATTCCAGTACTATGTCAAACAGGAGAGGTGACAGTGGGCATCCCTGTCTTGTTTCTGTTCTTAGGGGAAATTATTTTAGTTTTTGTCCATTGAGTATGATGTTAGCTGTGGGTTTATCATATATGGCTTTTATGATGTTGAGGTATGATACTTCTATTCCCACTTTGCTGAGAGTTTTTATCAAGTGTTCGATTTTGTGAAATGCTTTTTCTGCATCAATTCATATGACTATGTGGTTTTTATCTCTCAATTTGTTTATGTGATGTATCACATTTATTAATTTGGGGATGTTGTACCATCCCTGCATTCCTGGGATGAATCCTACTTGGTCATGGTGTATGATCTTTCTGATGTACTGCTGGATCCGATTTGCTAGAATTTTGTTGAGGATTTTGGCATCTATTTTCATGAGAGATATTGGCCTATAATTCTTTTTCATTGTGTTGTCTTTATCTGGTTTTGGTATTAGGGTGATGCTGGCTTCATAGAAGGTGCTTAGAAGTGTTCCTTCTTCTTGAATATTTTTGAATAGTCTGAGGAGGATGCGTTTTCATTCTTCCTTGAATGTTTGGTAAAACTCTCCTGTCGTAGCCATCTGGTTCTGGGCTTTTATTAGCTGGAAGCTTTTGGATGACTGCTTCAATTTCTTCCATAATTATTGGATATTGAGATGTTTAGATTATTCCTGATTGAGTTTTGGAAGGTTATATTTTTCTAGGAATATGTCCATGTCTTGCAGGTTGTCCAATTTGTTGGAATAGAGTTGTTCATAGTATTTTTTTAACAATCCTTTGTATTTCGGCGGGGTCTGTTGTTATTTCTCATCTTTCATTTCTGATTTTGTTTATCAGGGTCTTCACTCTTTGCTTCTTGGTGATACTGGCTAGAGGTCCATCAATCTTGTTTATCCTTTCAAAGAACCAGCTCTTGGTTTTATTGATCTTTTGAATTGTTTCTTTGGTTTCCATGTCATTTATCTCCACTCTGATCTCTACTATTTCCTTCTTTCTGCTTACACTGGGCTTTTCTTGTTGCTCTCTTTCTAGCTCTTTGAGTTTTAGGGTTAGGGAATTTATTACCATTATTTCCTGTTTTTTGCAGCAGGCTTGTAAGGCTATGAACTTCCCTCTCAAAACTGCTTTCACAGTGTCCCATAAATTTTGTATTGTTGTGTTGTCATTGCCTTTTGTTGCCATAATATTTTTTATTTCTTCTTTGATCTCTTTGGTTACCCAGTCGTTGTTTAATAGCATGCTGTTTGGTCTCCATGTGTTTGATTTCTTTCTATTGTTTTTATTATAGTTGATTTCCAGTTTTATGCCACTGTGGTCTGAGAAAATGCTTGATATGATTTCTATCTTCTTGAATTTGAAGAGACTTTTCCTATGACCCAACATATGATCTATCTTTGAAAATGACCCATGTGCACTAGAGAAGAATATATATTCTGTGGCATTGGGGTAAAATGTTCTGAAGATATCAATTAATTCCATCTGGTCTAGTGAGTCATTTAGGATTGATGTTTTTTTGCTGATTTTTTGTTTAGAGGATTTGTCCAGTGGTAACAGTGGGGTATTAAATTCTCCTACTATGATTGTATTGCTGTCAATCTCTCCCTTACTATGCTCCAGGAGTTTTTTTATGTATTTAGGTGCTCCTATATAGGGTGCGTATATGTTTAGCAGAGTTATTTCTTCTTGTTGGATTGTTCCCTTTAGTATTATGAAGTGGCCTTCTTTATTTCTTCTTATGTCCTTCACTTTGAGATCTAATTTTTCAGATATAAGTATTGCAATCCTAGCTTTTTTTTCATTTCCATTTGCCTGAAATACCATCTTCCATCCCTTCACTCTCAATCTGTGTAGATCTCTTTTCCTGAAGTGGGTTTCTTGTAGACAGCAGATATATGGATCATGTTTTCTTATCCAATCGGTTACCCTATGTCTTTTGATTGGAGCATTTAATCCGTTTACTTTAAAGTTATTATTGATAGGTACTTATCTGTCACCATTTTTAGTCTTTACCCCAGAGTTCCTTCTTCACTTCCTATTTCTTTTTATTACAGCAGACCCTTTAACATTTCTTGCATTGCTGGTTTGGTGGTAATATATTCCCTTAGTTCTTTTTTGTCTGTGAAGCTTCTGATTTCACCTTCAATTTTGATTGACAGCCTTGCAGGGTACAGTATTCTTGGATTCAGACCCTTGCTTTGCATGACTTTTATATTTCATTCCATTCCCTTCAGGCCTGATGAGTTTCTGTTGAGAAGTCAGTAGCTAGTCTTATGGGGGTTCCTTTGTAGGTAACTTTCTTTTTCTCTCAGGCCACTTTTAAGATTCTTACTTTGTCATTGGTTTTTGCCAATTTAATTATAATGTGCCTTGGTGTCGATTTTGGGGGGGTTATTTTGCTTGGGCTTCTGTGAGCTTCTTGGATTTGTGTGGGTTTTTTCTTTCCTATATTGGGGAAATTTTCTGTCATTTTTTCTTCAAACAGGTTGCTCAGTTTCCACTCTTTCTGGAACCTCAATTATACAGATGTTGTTTTGTTTCATGTTATCTCAAAGTTCCCTTAGGCTCTCCTCTTGCTTTTCAATTTTTTTTTCTAGAAGCTGCTGTACTTGAGTATTTTTTCCTACTGTGTTTTTTAGCTCACTGATGTGGTCCTCTGCTTCTTCTAGTCTACTTTTGTTGCTTTCTATTGAGTTCTTTATAGCAGTGATGTCATTTTTCATTTCTTCTTGATTATTCTGCATTTCTTCTTGCTTCTTCTTCATTTCCTCTTGGGTCTTCTTCATTTCTTCTTGGCTCTTACTCACATTGTCAATTTTGTCTTCCATTATTTTCATCCACCTTAAGATCATTTCTCTGAACTCTTTCTCTGGCAGGCTTATTTCTGCTTCTATTTTGTTTACTTCCTTTTCTGGTGATACCTGCCTTTCTGTCATATGCAGGCTCTTTCTTCTTCTGCCCATGGTCTTTCTTCTCCGGGTGTCTGGTTATGTAGTTCTCTCTCCTACATTGATTCAAAGGCACAAACTTATCCCAGGCGAAATCTGACCTTTCCGTTTGCCGTGTGGATCTCCTCTGAGTCCTTGTGTCTGCACCAATTAGAGAGCAGTGTTCTGGGTCACCCGGCTGTTCAGTGAGTACTTCAGCTGCAGCTTTCAGATGGCCGCAGAAATCCACCTTCCTCTACAGGGTGGCACGGTCTTCGCGTTCACACTGGTGGCTCTGGCAGACAAAAAACCCATGGCAGTGGGGCTGCCTGGTCAGGAGAGCCCCGTCCAGCAGTCTCCCACCTTCTCCTGGAGGATAACTGACTCTTAACTTGCCAACAAACACACCAGTGCGACTCTCAGCTGCTCTCTTTCCCTCTGTCCAGCAACAAAGCTCCAGACCTGTCTGTCTATTCTGCCGCCATTTTTCCTCCTCCTGCCATTGGTATTTTAATGTGGATTGCATTGAATCTATAGATTTCTTTCAGGTACTGCAGACACTTTAATGATTCTACCAATCCATGAACATGGTATATTCTTCCATTTGTTTATATCTTCCCCTGGCTCTTTTTTCAGTGTCCTGTAGTTTTCTGAATGCAGGTCTTTTACCTCCTTAATTAAATTTATTCTTATATATCTTAATTATTTTGTTGCAATGTAAATGGAATTTTTTAAAAAAATGTTTTTCTCTTTCTGTAAGTTCATTATCTATACTGAGTGGCCTGATTATTATGATCTCTGAATGCATAATAATCTGGCCACTCATTGTACTTCTCTTGAATACCTTATTTATTTGATATTAAAGAAACTATAAATCATGCACCTAATCAGTATTCCCCTTTGCACTGGCTGATAGAAAGCTCAAGGAAAAAGGTCTAGAATACTTTTGGCCCATTGAGTATGCTTATTGAGTATGACATTGGCCGTACCCATTTGAGATACAAATACACTGAGTGGCCAGATTATTATGCATTCAGAGATCATAATAATCTTGCCACTCAGTGTATACTAATAATAAAGAATTATGCAAATTGTCCAGGACACTGTCACAGTAACAGAAACGATTGAACAGCAGGCAGCTTGGGGCAACCAGGTCCACAGGGTGGGTCAGTTGGGAGTGACCAAGCCTGCAGAGGCGGGGGAGTTAGGGGCAACCAGGCTGACAGAGGGGTCAGTTAGGGGTGACCAGGCCAGCAGAGGGCGGAACTTGGGTTTGACCAGGGCAGCAGGGAGAGTCAATTGGGATGCCTAGGCCAGCAAGACAGCAGTTAGGGTCAACCAATCTGGCTGGAGGGGACATTTAGGGGCGATCAGGCAGACAGGCAGGTGAGAAGTTAGGAGCTAGCAGTTCTGGATTGTAAGAGGGATCCCAGATTGGAGAGGGTACAGGCTGGGCTAGGGAGCTCCTGAATCACATGCATGAATTTCATGCACTGGGCCTCTAGTTGGTCTACAAATAAACATTGATTTCTGGATTTTAATTTTGTATTCTACTACATTGCTAAATTAATAATTAAGTCTAATAGTTTTAGATGGAGTCTTTAGGCTTTTCAATATACAATATCATGTCATCTGCAAATAATAACACTTTACTTCATTTTCCAATTTGGATGCCTATTATTTCTTCTTCTGATCTAATTGCTCTATATAGCACTTCTAATACTGTGTTGAACAGGAATAATGAGTGTGATGAGAGTGGGGACATAGGGATGGAGGGAGGGAAGGAGGGAAGATGGTGGAGAGAGAGAGGGGAGGGGGAGAGAGAGAGAGAGAGAGAGAGAAACACCTTTGCAAGAGAGTCACATTTCTTAGTTGCCTCCTGTAGGTGCCCAGACAACAGCCACCATAGAACCAGCAAAAAATATACTTGCTCTTGATCAGGAATGGAAGCCAAGAAACTTTTCTCAAGTTACCTACCTCAAGAAGACATAGTACATAGGGAGACTGCAGATGTCTTATTTACCTGTGCAGCCTCAGCCAGCTCCTCTGTGTTGAGCAGAGTATTTTAATACTGCTATAGGAAAATGAATGTCAGGAGAGATAAGATACACGGGGTCATATGTCCAGGCAGTGACTGAGAAGTTACCACATAAAAAGGCAATTGAAATTATTCCTACAGCAGGAAGTTTAGAGGGCAATTTTATCTGATGGGCATAATGAATGGGGAGGGAGGAAAATAATGTGTATGTTTTAGATGCTAAAATAGATAAAATCATAGAAGTCTTTCTAAGCTAGGGAGCTGTGTAGGATCAGGAGGTAAGCCAGGAAAAGAATTTCAGGCCCTGACCAATTTGGCTCAGAAGATAGAGTGTTGGCCTGTGGACTGAAAGGTCCCAGGTTTTATTCCAGTCAAGGGCATGTACCTTGGTTGCAGGCACATCCCCAGTAGGGTGTGTACAGGCAGCAGCTGATCACTGTTTCTCTCACATCAATGTTTTTAACTTTCTATGCCTCTCCCTTTCTCTCTCTAAAAAATCAATAAAATATATTTTTAAAAAGAGAATATCAGAAACTACAATTTACAAATAAGTCTGGAACCTCTGTAGTTTGGAAGCCTAGGTGGCTATGAGAAGCACGTGGAGAACTTTACAGTTAGTTACCTATGCCCATGTTCCTGCCCCAAGGTTGCAATTCAGTTTTCTATATTAGAACCTAGTAACAGGTTTTTGTTTTTTTTTTTAAGTTTCTAATGTGGTAATAACACGCAGAGTGTCTGAGCTAGAGCCACAGAGCAATCTCTGGGGCACGATTATATCATTCTTCCAACTTCCCTAAACAGAGCTTTCATACTTAGTGAAGTATATACAAACCTGT
>JAAGEH010000392.1:0-43190 GCA_011751065.1 Lasiurus cinereus
GAGAGAGAGAGAGAGAGAGAGAGAGAGAGAGAGAGAGAGAGAGAGAGGCTAGATACCTTAGAGAAGAATACCAACAGAATATTTATCAGCTTTCCTGGTGTGCCCCTCGTGGTTTCTACTCATTGGTCAGAGCCAGGGGTTCATTAGTCAGTGCAGCTGGTCCTGGTGGCAGCCATGGCATCACTCTTGAGTGCTGCTTCTCTGGGTCTGGAGCTGAAACACAGCTGAATCCTAGATGTCTTCTTTCATAGGTTCACGCTTAAGAGAGGCTTATAATGTTGCCTGTTTCTAGGCATCTGGGGCTCTCTGCCCTGGTGACCCTCTGAACAGCCTATTCTTCCTACTGTAGAGGGATGGGTGAAGAGATGAAGGGAAATATAGTCAATAGAAATATGATAAGTTGGCACAGAAAGCCTCCAGAGTTAGTGTGGTGAGCACATAATCTATATATATAAAAGTCTAAATGACCAAAGGATTGAACAACTGGTAGACTGCTACTATGATACGCATTGACCACCAGGGGCCAATGCTCAACACAGGAGCTTCCCCCTGGTGTTCAGTGTGCTCTCACAACAGGAGCACTGCTCAGCCAGAAGCTGTAATGGCATGAGCCTCTCCTGCCTCCATGGCAGTGTTATGCACTGAGCAGCAGGCACAGAGAGGCTGGGATGAGCAGAAGTGGCGCCCGGCCCCAGCTTGGGCTCCTCCCTGGCCTCCTGCTGCTTCCCGCACTGCTACATCCTGAATTGCAAGAGGGCACAGGCCAGGCTGAGGGACCCTAACAGTGTACGAATCCATGTACCAGGCCTCTAGTAGGTATATAAAAGTCTAATTACTATCTTGTACATTTGAAACTAATACAATACTATTTACAAATTATACTTTTAAAAAAGATAGTATGAAAAAATTTAAACTCATTCAATGTTTTCTTTACTCATTTAAGCATAAAACAGAAATAAAACAAAACAATGAGAAAAAATATCAAGAATTACTACACAGTACAAGGCTGTCCTAAAAGTTAATGAAATGTGGGGGGGTGGGGGGGAATCTACCTTCTGCCTAGCCCTTGTGGCTCAGTTGTTGACAGTTTATCCATGAACTAGGAGGGCAGGGTTCAATTTCTGGTCTGGGCACATGCTGGGTTGCATGTTCCATTTCAAGTAGGGGGTGTTCAGGAGGCAGCCAAGTAATGTATTTCTCTCATTAATGTTTCTATCTCTCAAAAAATCAATATAAACATATTACAAAGAAAACTGCCTTCTCACTACATTTTCTATTAAGTTCCTATTTTAAAAGAATAATTTATTTCCTCATTGAATTCATTTTCTTTTTCCAAATTCAAGTGTTACTCCTTTGTGATAATCTTACACATACAAAAATTATTAAAAAAAGGAACACCTGAAAAATACATTCAAAACAAAAAAAAACCTCAAAGTTCCACTTCTCTGAAATAATTACCTTCAACATTTTTGTGAACATCTTTCCAAAGTTTCTTTTTAAAAAAATTTTTAAATTTAATTTTTATTTATTTATTTTTTGGGGGGAGGGAAGATTTTGAGGGTTTTTTTAAAAATAAATCTTTATTGTTCAGATTATTACAATTGTTCCTCTTTTTTTTCTCCCCATAGCTCTCCTCCACCTGGCTCCCACCCTATCCTCTGCCCTTATCTACCCCCACCATTGTCCTCATCCATAGGTGCATGATTTTTGTCAAGTCTCTCCCTGCACTCCCTTACTCCTTTCCCCCTGAGAATTGTCAGTCCACTCCCTTTCTAAGCCCCTGATTCTATTATATTCACCAGTTTATTCTGTTCATCAGATTTTCAACTCACTTGATTTTTAGATTCACTTGTTGATATGTATTTGTTGTTCATAATTTTTATCTTTACCTTTTTCTTATTCTTTCTCCTTTTAAACAGTACTTTTTGGCATTTCGTATAATACTGGTTTGGTGGTGATGAACTCCTTTAGCTTTTTCTTATCTGTGAAGCTCTTTATCTGACCTTCAGTTCTGAATGAGAGCTTTGCTGGGTAGAGTAATCTTAGCTGTAGGTTCTTGCTATTCATCACCTTGAATATTTCTTGCCACTCCTGTCTGGCTTGCATAGTTTCTGTTGAGAAATCAGCTGACAATCGTATGGGTGTTCCCTTGTAGGTAATTAGCTGTTTTTCTGTTGCTTCTTTTAATATTCTCTCTTTGTCTTTTGCTCTTGGTATTTTAATTATGATGTATCTTGGTGTGGTCCTCTTTGGATTCCTTTTGTTTGGGGTTCATTGCGCTTCCTGGACTTGTAAGTCTATTTCTTTCACCAGGTGGGGTAATTTTCAGTCACTATTTCTTCAAATAGGTTTTCAGTATCTTGCTCTCTCTCTTCTTCTGGAACCCCCATAATTCTGATATTGGTACTCTTGAAGTTGTCCCTAAGGCTCCTTACACTATCTTCACATTTTTGGATTCTTTTTTTGTTTTGTTTTTTTGTTTCTCCAGTTGAGTGTTTTCTGCTTCTTTGTATTTCAAATCTTTGGCTTGATTCTTGTGTTCCTCTAGTCTGTTGTTAGGTCTCTGTATAATAATTTTTAATTTAGTCAGTGTATGTTTAATTTCTAGTTGGTCCTTTTTCATCTCCTCTTGGATCTCACTAAATTTATTCATCTTTTCTAGGAAGAACTTCTGTGCTGGACTCTGCCTTAAGACTTGCAAGAGTGCACAAGCCTCTGTGCTAGGCTTGGATGGGGGCAGTGTCTCAGGGCTCAGCAGACAACCTTGGCATCCCGTCAGCTCTGGGTTTCAGTGTCCCTCGGTAATCGCTGCAGCCCTCTCTGTGCATAGTCACGCGTGTGTGCCTCCAAATCTCTGCCTTTCCCGCTCCCCTGTGCACTCCAGAGACCCGTATGAGTCTGGGTCCCCAGTGTCTCACCCAAAACTGGGGTTCAGTGCAGTCCAACCTGGATTGCAGTGCAGTTGGGAGGTTCTGTCTTCCTCCTGCTAGAGAAAGCCAGTGGCACATTCAGCACTCAGCCCTCTGTGTGCATACTTTCACACGCACCTCCAGACCACAGCTCCCCTAAGTTTCCCTGCATTCCCCCCTTTTCACCAAAGTCCAGACTCTCCCATATGAGTCTCACCCAGAACTGGGGTTCAGTGCAGTCAGGAGTTTCCGTCTCTCTCCAGCTAGAGGAAGCCAGCCAGGCCTGCCGCTGCCCGTCCTCTCCACATGCATGTCTCTGTATCTCAGCTTTTTGCAACTCCTCTAAGTCTCCATGAGCCCCTCTCTTTCCTTCTAGTTGTAGACTTTCCACTCAGCCAGCTTTTCTGTGGTTCTGGATGATGTCCATTCTGTCTTTTAGTTGTAGTTTTGAAATTGTTGTGCGAGGCAGCAGTTTAGGGGTTTACCTATGCTGCCATCTTGGTTTCTCCCCAAAGTTTCTATATATACATACATACATATGTACACACATACACACATTGAAAAAAATAAAAATACTATTTGGGAATATTTTTCCATCCAACAATGTTGTTGTATTAAAGACTATTTTAGTCAAGTATTAAACATCATCTCTTTAGTGATCACATAGTTCTTTAGTGGATGGTTATCACAATTGATCTAACCAATCTCCTTCTGCTATGCATGTAGATTGTCTTTTTATTTTTTATTTCAACCTTAAAAGTAAAACCATAAACATCCTTGTGCTAGTTACTTGACCTACCTTCTCTGAGCTTTAAGCTTATCCTATAATCTGCTCTGAGATCCCAGAGTATAAATCTGTTAATTACATTTCCCAGACTCCCTCAAGAGATGGTTTCCTGTTAGGCTCTTCCAATTAAGGGCACTAGCACTTCTTTAGGATAGTGTGCAATAGCTGCACTGCTCCTACCCAACCCTCATCCCCACTCTCCAATAGCCAGGCCACCCCTGATAAAGATGGTGGATGTTGACAGGCCTCTTCCATCGATTGGGTAGTCCTTACCACTTGCACTCTTCCTAAGTGTTCCTTCCAACATTTGTATTAACTTACTTATGTTGAAAGTACCTAGTGTGGTTTCTGTTTCTCTGACTGGACTTTGAACCACCTAATCATCAGGCAGACATCTTTTCTGATTATCTCTGGATTATGGGCCCAGTGTACAAATTTGTACATCTTGAAAAGAACTGTGGGCTGCGAGGCTGCGGTGGGCACAGGGGCGGGTCTCAGCCCATTCTCCATGCCCTCACCCAGCCGCTCCTGCTGCAGCCCCCATCCCCTGTCTGCCAGCAGCCCTGCTTGAGCCATGGCCACTTGCACACACACTGATGGTGCTGTGCCCACTTGTACCCGCTAATGGCAAGAAGCGATTGGCACTGGCACCAGCAGTGGATGCAAGCAGGGCTGGCGCTGTCAGTGGGTGTGAGCAGCAGCTGCTGCCCCAATTGCCCTTCAGGAGCAGGGGGAGGTGGAAAAGCCCTCATGGATGATTGGAGCTGCCAGCCACCCCTCACATTGGCTGATGGTGCCAAGCAATTGGGACTGGCGCTGGGCTACTGGCAGTGGGTGCTCGTAGCAGTTCTGGTACTGGCTGCAGGTGACAGTGGGGCTGATGCCAATAGTGGGTACAAGCAGTGCTCTGGCACCAGCAGTGTATATGAGTGCTGGGTGGATAACAGTGCATGGGAGCAAAAAATTTTCAGTAACTACCAGAGGCTCATCCTGATGACAGCGAATGGTGCTGTGCCTTGGTCTGACACTCCCACTCATCCGCTCAACTATTGCGCTTTGGCCAATCACACCATGTTCCATACTCTGCCACCTGCTGCTGACACCCACCATGTTCTGCGTGTGTCCCCTGGAGGTCAAGCGCATGTCATAGCGATCAGTTGTTCAGTTGTTTGGTTGTTCGGTTGTTCCACTGTTCGGTCTATTTTCATATTAAGGTGTTATATATATAGATGAGTTCCTAACAGTGTTCTTTCCAGAGGGATTGATTAAAGAAGAAAATATGTATGTAAATATATTAGAGGTAATTAAAGCCAGCCTAACAGGGGAGGTAGTTAAAAAGATGGAATGGCAGAAATTGAAGGGAATCCTGTGTTGTTGCATTAGAATTGGTGATATCAGTGTGAACTCAGGATTGTCAGTCCATACATTGACATGTGTAAAAATAAATACAGGCTATCTATCATCTATCTATCTATCTATCTATCTATCTATCTATCTATCTATCTATTTCCCAGGGCTCCTTGGGAAATAACAGATTTCAGATGGGGAAATGACAAGATGATCTTGAAACATCTTGTTGTGCCAAAAAACAAAGAAGTGCTCAAAGAATGATATGAAATGTGTTAAAAGGACACAGAAGTCAGCTTGTTGGATTTCCATTGGCTAAATCAGGGAAAAATTGAGCATTAAAATAAATAATAGAGTAAATAATTAAATCTATTGCATAAAGTAGGGAACCATGAATTCATGAAGATGTAAATAAATGATTATATTAAGTGTTTGAAGAGGTATGGCATAATTTATATGGTCTCAAAAATACATCTCCACAAAATACTCATTCATTACAAAGGGAAAGGAGTAATTTTACAGAGGAGAAATCTGACAGACATCTGTATAATCAGGTAACCAAAGTTAGCATTATGAGGATGGTCAAATACAAATCCTGTGCCATCCAATGGCCCAGAAACAGTTGTCTCCTGGTCACCCCTCTATTCATTCCTCCTGTAGTTTTCCAAGGGCCTCACATGCCAAGTGTAGATATGAGCCTGTGTGATCAAGGTCCACTTTTACTCATGAAAGAGGCTCAGAAAGCAGGCTTTACACAGTTTGGGTAGGGAATTCCAGAGTTCTGGTTCTAGTGGGCATTTCCCTTTGGTCTTGGGAGTGAAGCAATTGGAGGAGGACCAGCCTGGGGCCTGCAGGGAAGGCTGGATGGCCAGCCAAGTAAATTAATCTTTCTAAGATTCAGTTTCCTTTTTATTAAAACAATGCAAAATAAATGTATATGGAGTTAGTTTTTAAAAATTGGGAAGTTTTCTCGCTCTACAATCCTGTGGTTCTGTGGACCTGAAAATTCTAGTGCTAAGCTTTCCTGAACTTGAAAACCACCTGAAACGAAAGGTGGTAGCAAGTCTGCTCTGTCAACATAGGTAGACAAGCTGTTCATCTCACGCGACCTACTGAGGCATTGAATTCCCACAGTGAGGAAAGCAAGCCTGAGTACCAGGGCCCAGTGAAACAGCTATCCCTCGAGGGTGAAGCTGCCGGGTTTTGAGGGGACAACCTTCTTTTCTCCATTAGCTCCCAAGGCCTGCTGGTGCAGAACTTCCTCCTTACTGGGGGCCCTGGGACAAGTACCCAGGGTGTCGCTGAGACCCTTTCTTCCCAGCCCAGAGCTTTGCTATCCTGTGTTTGCCCCCTTCCCCTCCCCCTGTTCCCTAAGCCATCACAGCAGCACCACTGAAGAGCTCCCTGAGCTTTCACTCACAGTAGCGGAGATTCTCTTTGGGCCCCAGCTCTTCCAAAATCTTGAGCTCTCAGAGCAGAAGGAGCAGCTGAGCAAACCTGGCAGCAAGCCCTGCTCCTGAAGCAGCCCCTGTGTGTTCTTATTTTCTGAGTGACTCTCTCCATTTTCTCCTCTTCTTTGTGAATCTCCCTTATTAGACCAGAGAGGGAGGTCCTTCCATAGACCAGCATGTTGTCAGAGATTTGAGCCAAGCTCCAACTTGAAAGTCCTCAGACCCAAGCCAACTGTGGGCATGCCTCTCCTTCCTCCTCTATTTCCCTGCTTATGGTTTTCCACTGATAGTTTCAAGCATGGCTCCGCAGTTTCTCCACTTACCTTTTGCTGCTGTCCTCAGGTTTTTTTTTAAATATATTTTTATTGATTTTTTACAGAGAAGAAAGGATAGAGATAGAGAGTTAGGAACATTGATGAGAGAGAGAGAGACATCGATCAGCCACCTCCTGCATGCCTCCCACCGGGGAAGTGCCTGCAACCAAGGCACATGCCCCTGACCGGAACCAAACCTGGGACCCCGCCCCAGTCTGTAGACCGACGCTCTATCCACTGAGCCAAACCAGTCTTGATGTTCTCAGGTTTTTGAAGATGTCATTTTCTTGGATCTACTTATTTCTTTTCCTGGATATTTTTTTGCTGGGTGTTTATAGTATTGAGTTTGGCAAGTATTTGTTGAATGTGTTCTGTGTGATAGAAACTGGGGAAAATGAGGAAAAAAAGACACATACTTTGCTATTTGGGAGCTCAGGAGGAGTGGAGACAGACAGCTAAACTGAACTTTCTTCGCGAAGGATGAAGTATTACCTATACCTGAGCCTTCCCAGTCCATGAAGCTGCTCTGAAAGCCTCACAACCCACCACACCAGGAATGATAGCTTGCCCACTCTCCGCTTTGTCTGTGCCCCTGTGATGTTGCAGTTGCTCATTTAAATTCCCAAACCAGCCAGGATGTCATAGTGTGATGCTGAGTATTCACAGCATACTCCTGGGCTTTTCTAAACTCTATTCTAACCCCAGTTAAATGGTTTTATGATTGTGACCACTGTAGATTTTTTTAAAAAGTCAAAACCAGATTAAACTCTGAGGCTACCAGTGTTGTAAAGTCTATAATTATTTGCAAAGTGGCCAGCTGGGAGCTAGGAAGGGTCTTAAGTTGTGTCTGCCTCTGGTGAACCAGAGAACTCTGCATTCTCAGGAAACTGTCAGCCATTTGTGTTCACTGTCCTCCACATCCCATCATCCTTCGCTTCCCCTCTGTCTCCTGCCCTTGGCCCCGCCTGGATTCTGGAGTGTGGCTATGGACACTGTGCTTAGAGAGGCACTGCTCCATACATGTTAGAACTAGAAGCCCCAATGAGGGGTATAATATTGGCAAGAAGTCCATTTGTTCTTCTTGCCCCCATGTCATTTGAAATGGTTTGGCTGAAAACTATTATTTCTGAATCTTGGTCAGTTTTTACAGGAACAATGAGGTGTCCTGTGACCACTGCCTTCTATTGTCACTGCAGAAGAGCACAGGTGAACTCTGGAAATGGCCGGGCACTGTGGGAATCAGGCCTTGCCATATTAAACAGCTAAAAGACATGTGGGATCTCACATCCAACCCAAGATTCACTCTCACTTGTCCTTGCCTTGTCTTCTCCTGTCTGAATTATACTCATAAGGTAGGTACTCAAATGAGCTGAGCAAACATATATGAAACCGAGATTCAAATAATTCCCACGTATCAATGGGTAATGCTCACATGCATTGCTACTGGGGTTTCCTTCAAACCCTACAGAGCAGACTTGGCATGAATATCAAGATAAATCTATTCCCTCCCGCCCAGTTTGAGAATCCTGCCATGATGGGCACTCTTGCAGCAAGGACCCTCACAGAAGCTCACGCAAAGACAAGAAGCTGCTCGGCCCCAAATTATGCCTAAAACCATACCAGATAGTTCACACCAGGGGTCAGTGAACACAGAGTGTGTGCGATAAATACATTTGCATTTATTTTCTCCTTAAAAAGTAAACAGAAGCATATGTACATACAGAAAAGCAGATCCACTTGACGTGAGAGGGGTGTCCAGATCAAAGCTACCAATAAGGTGCAGTGGGCTTCTACCTCTGTGGTGAGGATGACCAGGGTCATGTTCACCATCAGGTGTCCCAGTTCTGCTTCCTTCTGAGCAAGCCCATTTGAGGATCTGTGTGCCCACATGTTCGTTTCTACTGCCAAGGCCTTACTGATGCTGGCTGGTTGGCTTGAGCAGCCACGTGGCAGAGGCTCCTGCACTTCCCACTGCCCAGAGCTGCTTTCCTGCTGCAGAGAATGGCAGTGTGGGAGGAGGTCAGACCTGCAGACAGAGACCAGATAGGCTTTTGTCTTCTTGCTTTTCTGAAGAGATAGTACAACAGCATTTAGATTTTAAAAGCTAACTAGCTATCAATTAATCATTGGAGGAAGCTCAGCCAAGTACACTGTTTCCGTCTGATGCACAAAGTTATGGGCTATGCTGTTTCCATGTCTGTGAACAGTGTGGGCCAGGAGACCCCTCAGGTCTGTCTGGCTCTAAGGTACAGATGTTAGGAGGCTCATACCCTCTGGGTGGTACATGCTCACATCTCAGAGGAAGTTCCACCTCTGAGTGGTTTCCAAAGGTTGCCATGATGTCTTAGGTTTGCTTTATAGTCCTAGAAAGTTACCAGGGTCTTCCTGTCTTAAGAGCCAAGAAGGCAGTTTGGACATGAATTGCTATAGGTCATAGACCTTCAGCTCCCCTTACGTGGCCCAGAGATGGCTTGGTCATAGCCCTTTAAGAGCGAATATGCCTGGTGGAGGTTAGGAAGACATTGATAGTTGTAGGCAATACTCTTGCTAACCAATAATATATTTTGAGCCATGAAATGGATTCATATTGCAAATGGCTTTCAAAGAATAATATTGTACAGTGTAAACAGCAGGTTAAAGACCATTCTATGAGAAAGAGTGGATCTTGCAGAGGGAAGTGGATGTCTACTGCAGTCTGAAAAGCTACAGCTGCAGCACCCACCGAACAGCCGGGGGATCCAGAAAACCGTCCTCCAACCGGCACAGACACTCTGACTCACAGGAGCTCCACACACCACATGGAAAGATCCTTGTGTGTTGTACCTGATCATGTTGTAGTTTGTGCCTTTAAATCAGTGTAGGAAAGAGAACTACATAACCAGACACCCAGAGAAGAAAGACCATGGGCAGACAAAGAAACAGCCCGCATATGACAGAAAAGCATGTTTCACCAGAAAAGGAAGTAAACGAAATAGAAGAAGAAATAGACCTGCCAGAGAAAGAGTTCAGAAAAATGGTCATAAGGTGGCTGAAAAGAATGGAAGACAAAATTGACAATGTGAATAAGAGCCAAGAGGAAATGAAGAAAAGCCGAGGAAATGAAGAAGAAGCAAGAAGAAATTCAGAATAATCAAGAAGAAATGAAAAATGACATCACTGCTATAAAGAACTCAATAGAAAGCATCAAAATAGACTAGAAGAAGCAGAGGACCGCATCAGTGAGCTAGAAGACAAGGTAAGAAAAAATACCCAAGTACAGCAGCTTCTAGAAAAAAAAATTAAAAAGCAAGAGGAGAGCCTAAGGGAACTTTGGGATAAATGAAACAAGACAACATTTGCATAATTGGGGTTGGAGAAAGAGTGGAAACTGAGCAAGGAATAGAAAACCTGTTTGAAGAAATAATGACAGAAAACTTCCCCAATATAGGAAAAAAAAAAAACCCCACACAAATCCAAGAAGCTTACAGAGTCCCAAGCAAAATGAACCCCAAAAAACCAACAGCAAGGCACATTATAATTAAATTGGCAAACACCAACGACAAAAGAAGAATCTTAAAAGCCACCAGAGAGAAACAGAAAGTTACCTACAAAGGAACCCCCATAAGACTAGCAACTGATTTCTCAACAGAAACTCATCAGGCCAGAAGGGAATGGAATGAAATATACAAAGTCATGCAAAGGAAGGGTCTGAATCCAAGAATACTATACTCAGCGAGGCTTTCAATAAAAATTGAAGGTGAAATCAGAAGCTTCACAGACAAAAAAGGACTAAGGGAATATATTACCACCAAACCAGCAATGCAAGAAATGTTAAAGGGTCTGCTAAAAAAAAGAAATAGGAAGCAAAGAAAGAACTCGAGGGTAAGGACTAAAAAATGGTGACCTATCTGAACCTGTCAATAATAACTGTAAATGTAAATGGACTAAATGCTCCAATCAAAACACATAAGGTAACCGATTGGATAGGAAAACATGATCCATATATCTGCTGTCTACAAGAAATAGAAAAAGAGATGCACATAGATTGAGGGTGAAGGGATGGAAGACGGTATTTCAGGCAAATGGAAATGAAAAAAAGCTGGGGTTGGTACACTTATATCTGACAAATTAGATCTCAAAGTGAAGGACATAACAAGAGATAAAGAAGGCCACTTCATAATACTAAAGGGAACAATCCAACAAGAAGAAATAACTCTGGTAAACATATACGCACCCAATATAGGAGCACCTAAATACATAAAAAAAAAACTCTTGGAGGATATTAAGGGAGAGATTGACAGCAATACAATCATAGTAGGAGACTTTAATACCCCTCTGTCACCACTGGACAAATCCTCTAAACAAAAATATCAGCAAAGAAACATCAATCCTAAATGACTCACTAGACCAGATGGAATTAATTGACATCTTCAGAACATTTCACCCCAAATCCATAGAATATACATTCTTCTCCAGTGCATATGGGTCATTTTCAAAGATAGACCATATGTTGGGTCATAGGAAAAGTCTCTGCAAATTCAAGAAGATAGAAATCATATCAAGCATTTTCTCAGATCACAGTGGTATAAAACTGGAAATCAACTATAATAAAAACAATAGAAAGAAATCAAACACATGGAGACTAAACAGCAGGCTATTAAACAGCGACTGGGTAACCAGAGAGATCAAGGAAGAAATAAAAAACATCATGGCAACAAATGACAATAACAACACAAAAATACAAAATTTATGGGACACAGTGAAAGCTGTCTTGAGTGGGAAGTTCATAGCTCTGCAAGCCTACTGCAAAAACAGGAAACAATGGTAATAAATTTCCTAACACTACAACTCAAAGAGCTATAAAGAGAGCAACAAGAAAAGTCCAGTGTAAGCAGAAGGAAGGAAATAGTAAAGATCAGAGCAGAGATAACAACATGGAGACCAAAGGAACAATTCAAAACATCAACAAAACAAAGAGCTGGTTCTTGGAAAGGATAAACAAGATTGATGGACCTTTAGCCAGGCTCACCAAGAAGCAAAGAGAGAAGACCCAAATAAACAAAATCAGAAATGAAAGAGGAGAAATAACAACAGACCCCGCCGAAATACAAAGGATTGTTAAAAAATACTATGAAAAACTCTATTCCAACAAATTGGACAACCTGCAGAAAAAGGACATTTTCCTAGAAAAATATAACCTTCCAAAACTCAATCAGGAAGAATCTAAACAGGTCAATAGTACAATAACTATGGAAGAAATTGAAGCAGTCATCAAAAAGCTTCCAGCAAACAAAAGCCTGGGACCAGATGGCTACACAGGAGAGTTTTACCAAACATTCAAGGAAGAATAAAAACCTATCCTCCTCAGTCTATTCACAAATATTCAAGAAGAAGAAACACTTCCAAATGCCTTCTATGAAGCCAGCATCACCCTAATACCAAAACCAGATAAAGACAACACAATGAAAGAGAATTATAGGCCAATATCTCTCATGAACACAGATGCCAAAATCCTCAACAAAATTCTAGCAAATCGGATCCAGCAGTACATCAGAAAGATCATACATCATGACCAAGTAGGATTCATCCAAGGAATGCAAGGATGGTACAATATCCACAAATCAATAAACATGATACATCACATAAACAAACTGAAAGATAAAAATCACATAGTCATATCAATTGATGCAGAAAAAGCATTTGACAAAATCCAACACCCTTTCTTGATAAAAACTCTCAGCAAGGTGGGAATAGAAGGATCATACCTCAACATCATAAAAGCCATATATGATAAACCCACAGCTAACATCATACTCAATGGACAAAAACTAAAACCATTTCCCCTAAGAACAGGACCAAGACAGGGATGCCCACTCTCACCTCTCATGTTCAACATAGTACTGGAAGTATTAGCCATTGCAATTAGATAAGAAGAAGAAATAAAAGGGATCCAAATTGGAAAAGAAGAAGTAAAGCTGTCCTTATTTGCAGATGACATGAGACTGTCCATAAAAACCCGAAGAACTCCATCCCAAAATTAATTGACTTAATAAATGAATTCGGCAATGTAGCAGGATACAAAATTAATGCCAAGAAATCTGTGGCATTTCTATACACTAATAGTGAAATTACAGAGAGAGAGACTAAAAAAGCAATCCCATTTACCATCACATCAAAAAAGTTAAGATACCTAGGAATAAACCTAACTAAGGAGGTAAAAGATCTATATGCAGAAAAGTACAGGACACTGAAAAAAGAGATAGAGGAAGACGTAAACAGATGGATTGGGAGAATCAACATCATTAAAATGTCCATACTACCCAAAGCAATCTATAGATTCAATGCACTACCCATTAAAATATCAACGATGTATTTCACAGACCTAGAAAGAACTCTTCAAAGATTCATCTGGAACAAAAAAAGACTGTTAATAGCACAGCAATCCTGAGAAAGAAGAATAAAGTAGGTGGGAGCTCAATACCAGATTTCAAGCTATATTACAAGCAACTGTTCTCAAAACAGCCTGGTACTGGCACAAGAACAGACATATAGACCAATGGAATAGAATAGAGAACCCAGATATCCACCCAAACCACTATGCTCAATTAATATTTGACAAAGGAGGCATGAACATTCAATGGAGCCAAAACAGCCTCTTCAATAAATGGTGTTGGGAAAATTGGATAGATACATGCAAAAAAATGAAACTGGACCACCAACTTACACCAAATACAAAAATAAACTCAAAATTGATACAGGACTTAAACATAAGATGGGAAACCATAAAAATACTAGAGAAATCCACAGGCAAAACAATCTCAGACATATGCCGAAAGAACTTCTTCATTGATACTGCTCCAAGGGCAATGGAAGCTAAAGAAAAAATAAAAAAATGGGACTACCTCAAAATAAAAAGCTTTTGCACAACAAAAGAAACCATCAACAAAACAACAAGAAAGACCACTGTATGGGAGAACATATTTGCAAATGGTAGCACTGATAAAGATTTAATCTCCAACATCTACAGCCAACTTACACAACTTAATAGAAGATAAATGATCCAATAAAAAAATGGGCAGTGGACCTAAATAGAACCTTTTTGAAAGACGACAGAAGGAAGGCCAAGAGACACATGAAAACATGCTCAAAGTCACTAATTATCCGAGAGATGCAAATCAAAACTACAATGTGATTCCATGTCACACCTGTCAGAATGGTAATCATCAACAAATCAACAAACGACAAGTATTTGAGAGGATGAGGAGAAAAAGGAACCCTTGTGCACTGTTGGTGGGAATGCAGATTGGTGTAGCCACTGTGGAGAACAGTATGGAGTTTCCTCAAAAAACTAAAAATGGAACTCCCATTTGACCCAGCAATCCCATTCTTAGGACTATATCCTAAGAAAGTAGAAACACTAATCAGAAAGGATTTATGCACCCCTATGTTCATAGCAGCACAATTTACAATAGCTACAATTTGGAAACAGCCTTGGTGCCCGTCAGCAGATGAGTGGGTCAGAAAACTATGGTACATCTACACAATGAAATTCTATGCTGCCATTAAAAAGAAGGAATTCTTACCATTTGCAGCAACTTGGATGGAACTGGAGAGCCTTATGCTAAGTGAAATAAGCCAGTCAATGAAGGAGAAACACCACATGATATCACTCATTTGTGGATAATAAAGAACATTATAAACTGATGAACAAAAGGATAAATACAGAGGCAGTAAAGCATCAGACTGTCAAATTACAGCAGAAAGATTAAGGAGAAGTGGGGTAGATAAGAGATCAACCAAAGGACTTGTATGCATGCATATAAGCATAACTAATGAACACAGACACTGGGAGGATGGGGTATGCCTGAGAGGGATGGCAATGGGAAGATATCACACAATAAAAAAAAGTTAATAAAAAGGAAATAAAAGTTGTTTAAAAAAAAAGAGAAAGAATGGCTGGAAAATCTTAGACAAGCTAACTTTCCCTGGACAGGTACCTTTGGTCAGACATTCCTGGATCCTCTGGGGAGACAGGGGCCAAGTCAACTTTGCCATCTAGCCATTAGGTCTCTACTAGGCAAAGGAAGGGGACATTCATCATAAGCATGGCCTTGGAAGGAAGTATGTCCAATATTAGCAGTATTTGGTTTCCTTGTAACTAGAAACTGGGTAGAGGAATGAGAATTTTATGGGAAATAAGGTTTTGCACATCTTTGCTGGTTGGAAAAGTACTTTGATTTTATTTGATTTACTCTCCAGGTAAGTCTAGAGAGAATGACTGAGATAGTTCTGGAAAGGGGTGGGCATGCTGGGATGTGATTCCAGGGCAAGAACTGGAAGCACCTATCCCATGAGTTATCACAGGCCAGAATACACTCCTTCTATTGATTGCTTATTCCTCCTCATCTTTCTTTTACAATTTTATAAAGAACAAAGAGCTCTCTCCCTAAAACAGATAATGCTCACTTTAAATAACTCTACGTACAATTCTAATAAAGTGCTACTTAATTCCTTTCCTTTGAAACTCAAACACATGATCAGACATAGATGTCAAGGATCCCAACAATCAAGACATTTTAATATTTTTTCCTATTTTCACTGCTTCTAATTTCCAAAATCTAAATTATTTTTGTTGCGAAAATAATTGGGAAAATTCTTCTTAAAAATGCTCTCCCACATTGTCCACATTTTTTCCTGACTATAAAAAGAACCCACACCACTATCAATTGAAAAGTCCTTTAGCACAGAACTGGGGGAGAGAGGTAGGTGGGGACACCAGTGTGTGTGGTTGGGCGGGGCTCTCTGCAGGAGCATTTCTGAGCCTTGGAGGACCTCAGGCCCAATGGACCAAGCAGTGGGCTGGAAAAGAGTGGCGGGTACCTTAGCTTGTCCGCTGGCTCCAGCAGCTCGGGGGTGCAAAGGGAGGTCGTGAGTTTCAGTGTGCTGCTTAGCAAAGTTCACAAATACCTGAAGGCAAGGAAAGAACAAGAATAGGTATATGAGCAAGAAAAGAGAAGAATGGTACCCTCCACTCTCCACCCACCTCCCCATCCCTCACTGGGCTTTCTCTTTTACACAGTTCATATACAGCCCTGCAGGAGCAGCTTGTGTGCTGCAGGAGGGGAGGCTGGCCCACCTGAGGGGCCCGGCCACCAGGGCCCTGCACAGGGCTTGTTTCTTAGAATTCTGAGCTGAGCATAGGAGTGCCTCTGGGAATATTCAAAGGATGTGGGTATACAAGGCAAGGCAGATCCCAAGTAGCAGCATCCTTCTAAGCCTCTAAAAAAGAAACTAAAAGCAAAAACCAAAACAGGATCTGATCTCATCTCTCCTCTGTCCTTTATTCAATGCACAGTGTGGCTGTGACACCTGCTCATGCCTTTCTCTGCTTATGGCTGAGATGGTGCTGTTGAGCCAGCTTCTCAAAGGCTATTGGAAAGCAAGCACTTCCCTATGGAAGGGAGACTTGCAGATGCCAGTGCTTTATTGCACAGTCTCTAAGGATGTCTACTTAAAATAAACACACAGAAACAATAAAATATTCCAGAAAAAACTCAAATGTCCAGACGGATAAATGGATAAATAAAACATGCTACAGACATACAACATAACATTACTCAGCCTTTAAAAGAAGGATATTCTGACACATGCTACAACATGAATGATTCTTGAAGACATTATGTCAAGTGCAATAAGCTAGGCAAAGGGGATAAAATGCTGCCTACTTCCATTTATATGAGGTATAGTCAGTATTCAGTAGAATAGTGGAAGCAGTCAGCATTAAGTGGCAGGGGTGGAGGCTGAGTGTTCAGTGGATACAGAGTGTTAATTTGGGAAGATGAACAATTTCTTGGGATGCATGGTGATTATGTGTACAATGTGAATGTACTTAATACTACTGAATTATACACTTATAATAGGTAATTATGTTATGTATACTAGTATTTTTACCACAATAAAAATATCACATTGAAAAAAACCTGTTTACCAAAACTCACCAAATTGTACACCTTAAACGGGTGCATTTATTATATGTAAGTTAAGCATCAAAAAAGTTGACCTGGAAAAAAAATGGTACCATGACAAACCAGGAAGTTTGAAATAAAGTCATAGTGTAGGGGGGAAGGATGATGCAAAGTCAATGAAGTTTGCTATGACTAAAAGAGTGTTAGACAACAATTTCTGACAAACTGAGTTTTAACCTAATGGATAGACTCTCAGAGGTTAAACCTCAGGCATGTCCTGCCTCCCTGTGGTGGGGATTCCAGCCCTAGTTGGGCTGTCTGGTAGAGACTTTGCATAGCCTTGCGCTGCACCAGGCTCCCTTTGGGCACTTGCCTGGTCCAGCGTGGTCTGTGTGACCGAGTACTCCTCAATGAGCAGGCTGTCCTTGTGGGAGATGAGCAGCCGGAAGATCCTGGCCAGGGAGGAGGAGGGGACCTGGAACTGGAGCATGTTGTGGTGCCTCTCCCTCTGCACGCTGCCTGGGAAGTTCCCCTGGAAGAACTGCTCCACGGGGTTCAGGTCAGGAAGCAAGTCGTCCTTTGGAGATTTGATCTTCATTGTGACGATGTAGCCATCTCCGAACCTATGGACGCCGACCACGGCATGGTACAGGCCTGTTAGTAGTTGGGCGTAAGGCAGTCTCAAAATCAGGAATAGACTCATCAAAAGTATTGGGGATTAAAGATCACACTAAAACCTTCTGTGCATGTTTAGAACTAGGAGGAAAAGAGCCATGATAGCTCCTGGAGAAATAGTTTGATACTAGATTTTAGAGATTAAATGTCTGTGGCTCAGTGGGTCATCAGACTTATGTCAAGCTTCCTGTGTCCCACTCCTGAGGCATGGATGTTCTCTGCTCCTTTCCCTCTCACATGCTTGCTGAAATCAAAGGTGTTTTAGCTCTCTGCCTATGAAGGTACATGGGGCCAGTGCTCATATAGTGGTAGAAAGGCTGCCTAGCCCTTTAAGAGGCTAGCCAGGTGGGAGCAAAGGCTTGGAAAGCAAGCACTTCCCTGTGGATGCTTCCAAAACCAATGGAGCTGCCAGGGCCAGATGCTTCCCTCCTCCCTCACCAGGTCACCCAATGTGGATAAAGAAAGGTCCACATTGCCTTCCTCTGCTTATGGCTGAGATGGTGCTGTTGAGCCAGCTCCTCAAAGGCTATTGGAAAGCAAGCACTTCCCTGTGTTCCCTCTGTGACCAAGGGTTCCTTTCAGTGTTTCCTCTGTGACCAAGGGTTCCTCCCCTCCACATAAAGTGCCTCTGCCTTCCAGCTCTGGAAAACTGTCGCTCTACACTGGAAGAGTCCCTCTCACCTGCTCTCCCATGGGGATCATGAAGAGTGGGAGAGAAGGAGGAGGGAAGAAGGAGAGAGCAGCCATGTCTCCAGCAGCACACACAGGACCTTGCCAGCACAGGTCTGGTGACCTCACATGCAGAAGTTCCCCTAGATGTCTGTGCAGTGTCTAAAATGTAGTTGCTCAACAAATCATGGCTCAAATATGCAAATGTAGCTAATCTACTAGTCTTTCTCTCAATCATCAATCTGCCCTGATGCAGGTAGGAATGATGGGTACTGTGCCACACACTCCTATGGGTTATCTCGGCTTAGATAAAGTGGGTTACGTGCTGTTCCTTCACTAATTGGTATGGTGACTTTTATATTCCAGAATCTCAAAAAGCATTTGCTAAACAAAAAAGTAATGACTATAAATTGACCCTTCCTTGTTTATAATGTATATTAGAATTCAAGGGAGCATGGCATGGCATTATTGGTATAATTTTATTTTAACTGATTATAAGCTTTGCAGAAACCATTATTAATAATACCACATTTTTCACACCAATGTACCATGGAAATATATTAAAGATTACCGGCATTCCTGTTTGTTGTATGATACATGGTCATTTCTCACACCTCAAAGCATATAACATTCCAGAAAGGAAAGGTAATTCTTGGGCTGTTTAGTCTCCTAACTATTCCTATTATTAAACAGGCCATTGGTCCTGAATTTGTTGGGACAAGTGGTAGGATAATGAGGCAGTGGTAATGACTCTCCCTCTTCCCAGTCAAGATATGCTTCCACCCCAATCAGAAGGCTCCATCTAGAGATTCAGGAGCCTGCAGCCACTGACACTTAGCCCAGTAGAGAGAGTTTCTTTCAGCACAATGGCTTTCTCTGTTTGTTGATGCAGAATGAGGCCTGACTACACTGGCCTCTGCTGGGGGTGAGGGGGCAGGACCCGCCCAAGTGTATGAAAGCACAGGGCCTAGTTGACACCCCCCCTTCCGCACCCCCACTGAAGGCAACAAAGGAGCCCGCTGCCTCGCCATCTGCCTCGCCATCTCCTTACTTGTACTTGAGGTGCTGAATGGTACCCAGACACTGAAAGGTGCCCTTCACCATGATGGCCAGGCGGGTACACAGGGCCTCACATTCTTCCATGCTGCGGGGTGGGAGAGAGGAGTGAGGGGTGGAGAACTCCCAGCCACCTGCCTGCTCCACCCCAGCCCCTGGGAATCTCTTGCCTGTGGGAGGTGAGGATCACAGCCCTCCCTTCTTTGATGATGTTCACAATGGTGTTCCACAGCATGCGGCGTGCCTGGGGGTCCATGCCTGTGGTGGGCTCATCCTGTGGGGAGGCAGAGGGCAGGGGCCTGGCTTACTGCACCCTCCATGGTTGACCTCCTCTGAGCATTATCTCTGGCAGACAATGCACAAGTCACTCCCCAATGGAGTGATACCCTGGGTACCTGGGCACAAAGTGTGCAAGGCAGGTGGCAGATTGGGAGAATAAGGACAGATTGTGCCCACCTCTAGCCCATTTCATTGCAGGAATGGGTTAAAGTTGATTAAAGCAAAGGAGAATTACCTTAAAAACAAACAAGCAAATGACAAACCCCCAAACCTTACACATGTTTGCAAGGAGGCAAGGAGATAGCTTAGGGGACTTTTGTAGTTTCCTCCAAGTTCTAAAACCCATGGCCTCAGAAACCCCAGATCTTATGAGCATGGGGCCTCTCGAGTGAGAGCCGCCTGAGCTTCTGGGCAGGCTCCGGCTCTTGTCCAAGCCCCAAGCAGACCTTCCTCGGCAGTAGCCCTTTCTGAGCAGATGCCCACACCGTACAAGGGGCTGAAGGTCCTGCTGTGAGCCTGCGGCCCCACAAGAAACTTACCAGGAACTCAGAGTGAGAACATTTCCCCAAGTGCTACACACCAAACACTGAGCTGATTTGCTCAAAATGAACAGTCCAGACAAAAACAGACCACTGCATTTTCTAAATTTGCTGACCCAATCAGCCATGCATCATTCGGTTTCCACCCTTGGGTCCACCTATACCCACAAATCACGGGCCCCTCCCTCACCAGCAGCACCAGCTGTGGGCAGCCGATCAGGGCAATGGCTGTAGAGAGTTTCCGCTTATTGCCCCCACTGTAGGTGCCAGCCAGGCGGTCCCCATAGAGAGACAGGCCCAGGCTCTGAATACTCCAGCTTGCCACCTAGGGAAGAGGAAGACAAGCAAACATCTCAGACTTCCACCAATTGAAAGCATTGGGCTCCAAGATCTCACATATCTAGGACGACAGAGCCACCTGCTAGTTCATGTACTCTGGCACATACTTTAAGGACCAGGCGTCTTCTTTCCACTCTGTGGATTCAGCTTGTTCAACTCAGCACCCATTAGGTGCAGCCCCCTGAGAAATGGGCTTCAGCCTTACAAATAGCAACACCAAGTGTCACAAACTATGGTAGTGTCTGTTTAAGAGTGATGGGTCTCATTGATTCCAAGCTTACCCAGGATCACACTTGAGGTCTTATGCACCAAATATATACTTATTGAGCACTCACTATGAACCAGGCTCTGTTCTAGGCACTGGAGGGTAATGGAAAACATAGCCATTGATCTTGTACTCACAGATGGGGGTATGCAACAGACAATCAAAATAAACAGAATAATGACAAATTATAACAGTGCTTTGAGGGACCTCTACAGGGAACTATGATGGAGAATAACAGGTGCACAGGAATGAAACTAGGGAAGTCAGTGAAGATAAACCCACAATGCTTCTGCCTGTGCAAAATGTATCTCTGCCTGGAATGTTCTTCCCCCAGATATGCATGGGGCCCCTCTCTCAGCTCCTCATGTCTCCACTCAGAGTTCACTTCCTCTGTGAAGTTTTCCCTGGGCCACCCTACCTCACCATGTCAACCCGACAGCAACACTTCTCTGCTTTATGGGTGTGGAGAATTACCGCTTATTGCCCCACTTAGGAGCAATGGATTTTTCATTCACAAATATGCTGTATATTTTATTTACTTATCTATTATTATCTGTCTCTCCCACTAGAATGTAGCCCCATTTTCAACTTTTTATTTGGAATCCTTTCAAACTTATAGGAAGGTGTAAAAATGAGAATAGTACAAAAAACATTCATGAATGCTTTACTCTTTCTTATACACACACACACACACACACACACACACACACACATACACAATTTTCTCAGATCCAAGCATACATCTTGGCCCTTCGCTCCTGAATACTTCAAAGTCTATTTTCTAAGAATAAAATTATTCTCAAGCATAACCACAATACAGTTTTACATGTCAGTAAACTTAGCATTGTTACTATCCTATCTAATCTTCTGTTCATAGCTCAGTTTTATCAATGGGCCCAACAATATCCTTCGCAACATTATTTTTTTTCTCCAGTGCAAGATGTGGTTAAGTGATCAGGAACATTTCCATAGTCTTTCTTTACTTTCTTTGTTCTTTTTTAAAAAAATACATATTTTATTGATTTTTTTACAGAGAAGAAAGGAGAGGGATAGAGAGTTTAAAACATTGATGAGAGAAAATGATTGATCATATGCCTCCTGCACACTCCCTACTGGAGATGTGCCTGCAACCAAGGTACGTGCCCTTGACCAGAATCAAACCTGGGACCCTTCAGTCTACAGGCCAATACTCTATCCACTGAGCCAAACCGGTTAGGGCTCTTGGTTCTTTATGACTGACTGTTTTGAAGATTACAGCTCCTGTATTTTTTTTAAATATATTTTATTGATTTTTTACAGAGAGGAAGGGAGAGAGATAGAAAGTCAGAAACATCGATGAGAGAGAGACATCGATCAGCCGCCTCCTGCACGCCCCACAGTGGAGACGTGCCTGCAAGCAAGGTACATGGCCCCAACCGGAATGGAACCTGGGACCTTTCAGTCCGCAAGCCGACGCTCTATCCACTGAGCCAAACCGGTCTCGGCAGCTCCTGTATTTTTTAAAAATAGGATGTTCCTCTAGAGTTTATCTGATGTTTCCTCATGTAAGATGTAGGTTTATACGTTCCAATCAGAATATTATGTAAGTGAAATTGTGTCCTTCTCAGGGTATTGTATCTGGCATGAGCTATCCATCTGCCTGTCCAGTAATATTAATTTTGATTACCCAGTTAGAGTGCTGCCTAATTCCTCCATTGAAAGTGATTATGTTTCCCCCTCTCAACCAATAAACAATCTCTGGAAGATATTTTTTTAAATTGCACAAGTATCTTGCTTCTTATTTAAAAAGTCCCCTATATTTAGCAACTATTGATAATTCTTATGTAATCCAATATTTACTATATCATTACAAAATGATTTTCTAATTCCATAACTTCCTCCAGTTGTCTATCGGTATTTCACTGTAAGCAAGAACCCTCCATTCTCTCCTGTTTATTTATCTATTTAATAGTATTGACTTATGAATTCCTATCCCCCACTTCAGTGTTTTATAATTTATCATAGTATTCAATTATTGTGATGTCTAAATTGTTCCACACCTGGCCATTGGGAGCCCCTTTAAAATGGCTCCTGTGAACTGTGACATTCCTCTATTGTGTTCTCTTAAGCTCTTCTTAACTCCTGGCATAAGATTTTCCAAGCTCATTCAATACTTATGCTGTCTCAGACCTAGAATTTGTCATTTGTTTAAAGAGTCACAGTTTCTTTCAGTGGGGATGGTATTAGATGCCAAAACTTGGGCTCTAAGTGTGCCCATTGCTGCTGAGATATTTTTTCTTCTTAGCCCTTTCAGTTAACATATACAAACATACACATATATATGCATATACATATACATGCATATGTTCAATATATAGGAACACATTATGCATGTATGCACAAACTCGTGTAAATAAATATTGCATGAGTTTACAGTAATATCTCCAATTCTAATCCATCTCCACAGGGTAACTTTTTGCCTTCCCCTTTTCCATATTTGTATGTCCCTTCTTCCACAGTAAGACCTCTGACTCCCAACAACATTAACATTTATTCATTTACTTAACCCTAAATCACATCTAAGTTGTTTTAATATGGTTTTGCTCATACTTCTATAAAAAATAGATTGAAAACAGCTCAGAATTTGTTTGTAGTTTTCCCCCTCTGCTCCACTTAAGACTGAGGATAAATATTCAAGTACTACAGCATCAGTTAATTGTATTAGTCTTTCCCCTCCCCTTCTGCACATAATATTTATCTTGAAATAAAATTGGATTAATTTGCTTCAGTTTGCTTTCAGAGTTAGGATTTTATTTTTGTTTTTATTTTACCCCCTTTCCATTCTTATTTAGTTTTATTTTTTGAATATGTAGAATATTATTAACATGCTTTCAAAAATCACAACTACACAAGGATATATACTAAGAGAAGTGACATTCCCTCCCATTTCCCTTTTACCCAATTCCCTCTTATCAATGATTAAATTTATTGTTTCTTGGTTTATTTTTTCTATTTGTAAAGATAAACAGACATTAGTATGCTTTTTTATTTTTTCCTAGTTTCTTACATAAGAAGCATTTTACATGTACTTTTTTCCACTTTGCTTTTTTTTTTTAACTTGAAAATATCTTTTGGAAATAACTTCATACAGTTCACAGAGATCTTTCTTCCTTCCTTCCTTTCTTTCTTTCTTTCTTTCTTTCTTTCTTTCTTTCTTTCTTTCTTTCTTTCATCTGTCTTTCAACTGTATAAGACTTTATGGTATGTATAGACTACAAGTTATTTCAACCAACAACTTATTCCTGAACATTTAGGTAATTCCCAATATTTTCCAACTAAAATGTAATAATAAGTTTGTGCATATGCATTCTGTATTTGGGAGGCATACCTACAGGGTAAATTCCCAGAACTGAGACTCTGGGTAAAAGGACAAATACATACATTTTTTTTGTGTGTGTGAGATATAAGAGCAGGGATATTTTTGTCTGCTTTGTTCATTGTTATACCCCTCTTCTAGAACAGTACTTGGAACATAGAAGACACTCAGTAAGCATTTGTTGAATGAATGCATGGATAGCATTCTACAGCTTTCCCATTTTTAAATAACTGCACTCTTATGAGATAGTCTTATATGGTTTACCAAATTCCTAAGTTGCCACAACAAACCATTGTTTACCCTCTCAATTTCCTCTGCTGGTACACCTCGAAGCCGGGCATAAAGGTAAAGGTGTTCTCGCCCTGTGAGCAGGTCATCAATTGCATCAAACTGAGGACAGTAGCCCATACTTTGATGGACGTCAGAAATATTGGTTAAAATACTGCAACAAGAAAAAGCAATTAGCAAGTTTCCTTCAGAGGGTGTGAACAGAGAGCTGGGGCTGGAGGAGCTCTGCCAGCAGAGTAAGGAAGCTGCCTTTTCTTTTCTCCCCGTTGGCTTCAGAACTGTGTATATCACTGAGGAATCAGAGCAGGGGCCCTTGGTTAGAAAGTCATGAACTTCAGGAGTTCTGAGCTTTGAATCCATCCAGATCCTTCAGTTTCCCTATCTAGGATAAATGAATACCTGTTACCCAAATTAGCTTTGGTTTTGGATTGGATCACTTCCTATATTAGTTTAAAAACAAAAGGAAGATCAGGTTTCAGAAATCGAACAGTGATTTTTTTATCCCTTTCAGACATTTGGGAAGTAGCTAGAGAAAATACATGCTACCTAATGAAAGTAAATTTCTCCATCTGTATTTACTGGCAGAGATACAGTCAATGAAAGAGGAACCAAATGGATCAAACTTTCCCCCACTAAGCAAAAGGCTGGCAGGGAGAAGCGATGAAGTGAATTGAGTTACTGATATATTCTCACTCACTAGAAAATACATTGCCTTGATGAAACATAAACTGTCCTTAGTCTGGTTTAATCTCTTCCTCCTTTCCCTGATAGCTTGGGGTCTATGAATAAAGGATGGGTGCAATAGCCTGGGACAGAGAGAAGTCATTCACTATGACAGTCTCCTACTGTGACAAAAATAATTCCAGGTATGGCTGCACCAATTAAAACCAACCAGGGAAAGAAGGAGTGTACTTGGAGATTCCAAACCAGAGAACCCCAATCCTATGTCTTAAATCTATAGCTTCTTTCTAGCTTTCATCTGGGTTTTAACTTCTGAGCATTAGGCTATATCCCATAGTCTTATGGCAAATCCCATTACATCCTCCTGTCATCCACATACTGCCTCACACCAGCACTCCTTTTGTTACCATTGTGAAGTCACTTGCTTGATTGTAAGCTAAGCTGGATCTGCAGATGAGATAGGCCCAACCATGGTCTCACTCCACCCTTGCCAGTCCCTTTCCTCTGGACCCAACAGGATGACCAGGGAAGGTCTGAGAACCAGAGAAGCATGCTCAGGACTCTCCTGCCCAGTGGGCATTGGACCATTTGAGGATGGCTCTTAGGTGATGAGGCCTCAGTCAGGCAAATACTAGGCAGACATGAGCAGGGCTTAACTCCATTTCTAAACCAGGGCTTAGAGTTCCTCTGGGCACATCAAATGTGAGTGAGCCCTGCTGTTCATGGAGCAGCTGGAGAGAGGCAAACAGGTGTGATCTCCTGTTCTCCATCCTGTGTCCACAGTCTGTTTACTCACAGATCATTACAAAAAGCAGAAGGCAACCATCAGAATCCAAGGACCCATGCCAGTTTTTCCTTCATAAAGTTTCCTTGGCCTGGAAAAACCAAGCATCAGCACAGAAATAGCGAATGCAGAATAAGTTCCCGGAAGGTCCTTGAACCCAACCCTATGTAGAAGCTCAGAGGAAGGATGCTGCATTCCAGGGTTCTGGGTGCTGTAGGACCACAAATGTAATTTAGGGCCTAGGAAACCTGGGGATCAGGGGTGCTGTAGGACCACAAATGTACTTTAGGGCCTAGGAAATTTCCCAAAACTCTTTGCAAAAATGTGTGGAAGCAGATAATGAGGGACCTGGTATACTTTTTATAGAAAGTAGGTGCAAGGATTCCTCAAATGCTCAAGGGAGTTAAAGAAAAAAAATCCCTCACTTAGTGCATCAGAACTTTCTGAGAATCCATGCAACAGAGGAAACTCCTAACAATCACAATTCAATTCCATTTTCCAGAAGGTCTATATTTTGGACATTTTGGACTGTGGTCACTAGGGAGTCCACCCTCTATACAGATCTTTTAGGCTCTCAGAGTCACCTTCAGATACAGGGTCTGATGTTCACCCTCCCTGTGCTGGGACAGGAATATGGTCCAGGACCTACAAGTGATATTCTGGGACATGATGAGTAGGACACTTACCTCTTGCCTGCCACAGTAGCATCGCCTGAAGTTACTGTGGTGTCCCCAGTGAGCATCTTGAAAGTGGTTGTTTTGCCAGCTCCATTCACTCCCAGGAGCCCAAAGCACTGAGGGGGGAACACACACAACTGTCCTCACCCTAGAGCTCAAGAGGGTCTGGAGTATCAAGCCCTAGAGTAAAGTGCATGGGAAGATGTGTGTGTGTGTGGGGGGGACTGTTGGGGGGCATTTTAGACCTGTGCTTCCCACTAGGAAGCCACTAGTTCCATGTGGTGCAGAGTAGTAGAATATGCTCCCTCAAATATGCCACTTTAGCATTAGGATGACTTTGAGCTGAAGGCAATTAAAGAGAAGCAGAGATAAGAAAAGCTTTCTGCCCTCCTCCTATTTGCCTAAAAGTAGGACACAAATTTACAAGGTGTTTTCCTCTACTCTCTACCAATAAAGAAAGTTAATCACTGAAGACAACTTTAGACCCTTACCAGGCTGGAGATGGCACCAGAAGAATCTACATAATACATCTTACTAACTAGCCATTACTTGCCATTAGTTCCCCATATATTTGCCTCCCTACAATCTGCTACTCTTGAAACTCAAAGTCCCTCTCTTTTGTCTTGTCACGTCTCTAAAACTGCATTGTTCCTTTGCTAAGGTGCTAGATAGGTCTAAGTTCTAACCAACCATTTGCAACATTTGTTTCCTCAGGTACATGTGATGCACATGCTAACAAACTTCTCTTTGTCTTTCTGTTGTTAGACTGTCCTTTGTCAGAGCAATTTATGGAGCCTGAGAACCTCGAAAGGTAGTAGGAAGAGGAGTTTTCCTCCCCTAAAGTGGCTACTGAGCATTAAAACCGCTTCTAGACTGAATTGGTTCTGAAGACTTAGAACAAAACGAAAGGACATAAAATACTTCATATGAATCATATGTTGAAGTGATAATATTTCAGATATATTGGATAAAATAAGTAATTAAGATAAATTTCACCTGTTTTCACCTTTTTCATGTGGCTACTAGAATATTTAAAATAACCTACGGTGACTTGTGCTTTATGTTTACCTGATAGCTCGGTTTTAGTGGGGAGGGGAGGTGTGCACAGAAGCTGATTCCCGAATCCCTTTCTGGGGTGACCTGCAGAGTACCCACCTCTCCAGGACGGACTCCCACACACAGTCTGTCCACTGCAGGGCTGGAGGTGCCTGAATAAATCTGCAAGATCAGAGAAACTGGACTGAGTACTGAGAGAGGGTTAGAGCAAGGAAGACAAGACAGAGCAAAGACTAGCTCAGGAGAAAACTACCAACACGAAAAGGTTGCAGATTAACAAGGGCATTCAGAGAGGAACTGTGAGCTCTAGGAGTCCTGAAATTGAGCCTGTGCAGATATTGATCAGAGACAACTTAGTGAGGCTCTGGCTGAGGCCCTGCATCAGTATCCAATATTAATACTATGGAAAATTCAATGGAATTCTATGTTCTTGGAAGACTAGTTAAATACAAAGATGACAAGACGACAAAAAATTAGAAAAATGAATCACTAGCCCAAGTCAGTTTTTCTCCATGGATAAAGCACTGGCCTGGGGATTGAAAGGTCCCAGGCTCAATTCCGGTCAAGGGCACATGCCCGGATTGTGGGCTCAATCTCTGGCCCTGGTCAGGGCATGTGCAGGAGGCAATCAATTGATGTGTCTCTCTCACATTGACATTTCTCTCCCTCTCTCTGTCTCTCCCTCTCCCTTCCACACTTTCTAAAAATCAATAAAAAAATATCCTTGGGTGAGGATAAAAAAAAAAAAAAAAAGGAAAGAAAAGAAAAACAAATCACTTGCATAGTCATATCGCATATTCTATCGAAGGCAAATGACAATGTGGTGCCATATCGGGGTCCAACTGGCACCTCCAAACTAACACACTCCTATTTTCTTACCTTGGTTAGTTCATTTAGACTTAAGATATCATTTTTATTTCCCCCACTAATAATTCTTTGTCTTTCTTCAGCCACATCATCATCTTCATCCACAATGGGCTCCTTTGTGGGCACAGCAATCCTAAAGGAAGGACAGGGAACAGGATTGGGCTGGTACACAGCATCCTCAGCACCGTCCTCTCCCTACTGCCTCTTTCCCCACTCTGCCTTCAGCGTGGCTCTCTAGCCCCTCAGACTTGAATTCCCAAAAGGACTCCCGACAGAAGAGGCATTAGACCGAGAGGGCAAGTGCTCAGGCCCAGAGTCAGCCCTGGGCTCTCGGAGCTGCCTTCTGGAAACCTGAGTGACCCCATCAGAACGAGGCAGGGGCTGGGGCCGGAGCCTGGGGAAGAATGGCTGGGCTGGAGCACGGCTGGCAGCCACCTCTCCTGGCTGGGGCACTGTCACTGCTCTCCACACTGATGCTGGCTGCACGCATCTGATATCATCCCATATTACTCCTTTCCTTCCCAGCCCTCTCCCTCCTTCTCACATCTTTAATTAGAAAAGGGCCTCCTTTGTGTATTGCCTGCATATTGCGGCACTTTGAATACCCCTTAACCATTATACTTTGCTATGCTATCATCCAATTTAATTTGAGTATCTACTCATTAAATGAGGGAATAAATATTAGTGATTGAAACCAATAACATTATATTGTAAATACTTTAAAGTTTAGAGTCGTCACAAATTCTTTTGTGCCGATAATGTTTTTCTTCTTGTGTTATTCAGAGCAAGCCAGGCTTTGGGAACATAAACACCATTGTGGTGTGGGATTCATGAGGAGAAAGATGGCCATGTGGATGTAAAGCCAAGTCCCTGGGCATTGGCACCCTCATGGCAACGGCATGGATGTACCAACGGGTGAAGAAGAAGTGGTGCTGGATGAGGAGGGTCAGGAGGAAGTACATCACCCCTTCTGCTGCCATGGCAACCAGGTTCTTCCCAACGAGGTCCCACTGGAACGGATTTGGAGAGTTCTTCTCACCTAGGGACAGAGGCCACCGGAAAGCGACAGGAATTAAGCCCACTCTGCTGACCTAGCTCCCCCTAAAGACCTAGTTTCAACACTCGACTCAGCTATACCAGCCTTATGCAAGGAATCGAGCAAGATCCAAACACAGGTCTCATCCTGGCTTCTCAAGTCAGAGTAGGGAAGAGTGGAGCCTGCCCTCCACCCCTCCTGTGTCTCCTCAGCCAGGAAACAGGCTTCCTGGCCCCAATCCCTTCTAGGCAGCAGGACTACTCAAATGACCAGGTATCTAACCTTCTCCTCTCTCCCTCCTCCTCCCAACACCTATCCTCCCTGGCCTAGGCTGGATAGGAACTCCTGCTTCAGCCCTCCCGCCTCAGAGGATCCAGAGCCATGCTCTCCTGGCCTACTGCCACCCACCAAACCGGGCATAGACGTCTGTCACAGCCTGGCTCAGTGCCAGGTCAATGAGGCCCCGGCCCAAGCAGAAGTGAGGGAAGATAATAAGCAGCTTCCTCAGCAGGGCGTTGAACCTGAGCAGCGTCTGAAACACAGCAAAGCAGGGCAGTCAGGAATAGGGCCAAGCCCATGTGCCCTCCTGAGCAGGGTGGGCCTGGGGAAGGACTGCAGATGGAGGGGCCAGGCAGCCAGACTATCTGCAGGAAGTGTTTGTTAAGCAGAAAGGAAAATACAGAAACGCTTACGCTTACAGGAGATGTCTCTTGGGGAGCCTCACAGGCAGCCCTTGGGGAGCTCACTGTGGACTCACTTTGAAATTACACACAGCCCTCCATGGCATTTGCTAACTGGAGAGGCAGTGGCTGCAAATGTGGCCCAGGTTCTCGCCTTTGGTACAGAAGTGAGCCAGACCACCAGTCCCTGGGGACATTCCCAGGACAGTCATGGCCAGGGCTCAGACACAGCAGGCTGGAAGTGGGAGTGTGGAGCAAAGACAGCCCTGCAGCTGCTACCATTGTGTTTAGGATCCAGTCTGACCAGCTCTTTCTGGGTGAAGAGAAGTCTGGGGGTGGGGGGTGGATAGGATAACTGGACTTTTCAGGCCATAAACAACTCATTTAGAGCCATAAATTCCTAACTCTCATCCTCAGGATTAATTTTCATATAAAATAATAATCCTGTTAAAATTTGCATAAGAAAGTGGAAAAAGACTATGTAAGTATTTGCTTGTATGTTTCCAGAACACATATGAATCTCCAATGAAAGGTCGCCTCTGGAGAAGGGAACCAGGTGATTGCAAAACAGGAGTTAGAAAGGAGACATTTCATTGTGTGCTTTTTCACACCTTTTGAAATCACATGAATGCTATGTGTGTGTATACCTTAACACCGAAGTCCTCAAGAAAACCTGCTTAAAGGAGTAAGAAGGATCATGAAAGGTCATTTATAGCTTGAGAATGAGCTCAGAAAACCATGGGACCAGAGTACACACATGAATAAGGAGCTTAAAGAAGAAAAAAGGAAGGAAGGAAGGAAGGAAGGAAGGAAGGAAGGAAGGAAGGAAGGAATTAAGGAAGGAAGGAATTAAGGAAGGAAGGAATTAAGGAAGGAAGGAAGGAAGGAAGGAATTAAGGAAGGAAGGAAGGAAGGAAGGAAGGAAGGAAGGAAGGAAGGAAGGAATTAAGGAAGGAATTAAGGAAGGAAGGAAGGAAGGAAGGAAGGAAGGAAGGGAGAAAGGAAGGAAGGAAGGAGCAAAATTCATTTATGCACTGACTTGTCCAGGCACAGTGCCTGCCATGACTCTGCTTGACCATCACATACTCTCCTCTAATATCCATCATCAAACAAGGAAGCCAGGAAAGTCATGCTCACCTGGTTATTCTCAAATAATTCCAAGATGAAGGTGATGGCACTGCTGTTGATGCCGATGAACAGATTAGCACAAGACAAGGCCACATAGGCTGTGCTGGGGACATCAAACAGGAAGGATGCTGGGTACATCATGGGGATGACTGCCCATCTGTGTGAAATGACACAACTCAGTGGATGAAGTGCCCATTTTCACTCCATCTGCTGTACCCCAGGTATATGCATTCCTCACGCAGGAAGTGATATGTTTGAACTGGTGAGAATCGCAGGAAGACCAAAGAGATACTCCATCCCTTGGCCTTTGTTCCTCATCTTTGAGTTGAGATAACAATGCCCTCCCTGACCATCTCGTGGGGATTTAGTGAGGAACAAAGAAGATAGTAACTGTGGATGTACATAAATTATTAAGCCTTGTACAATGCATGGAGCACTATCTTCCCGCAACGCTTCTCACTCGAGTCTGAATCAGAAAGCTGAGCTGAGACTCCAACAGGCTCATTTTCACAGTTCACTGGAGCTGATGTGTCTGTTATGCTGGTTCCTGAATTATTTTTCAGTAGAGATAAATGGGAGACCATTGCTCTAGCAAGACTCTATTGGCCCACATAGGAAGGACCAGATATCATTATCTTCACTTTACATATAAGAAAACTGAGGCCTTGATGAGGTGTATTACTTGTCCACCATACACATGTAGTAAGTGGTAAAGCTGCACACTTTGCTCTAATTCCACTGAATTTAATCTCTATGACATCCTCTGGTCCTGACTCAAGAACAACTTTTCAGCCAGAGTCTTTTACTGTGTGTATACAATCCTTGGCCAGTACAGATGGAGACACTGGGATGTTCAAATTTTGATGAATCAGAATCACAGCTGGGTGAAAAATGGGAGAGTGACTGAGTCCCAGATTTTGGTTAGGCCACTGTTTGAATGGGAGGAGATTTAGGCCGTGTTGGGTGAGTAGATTGAGCCTCAGGAACACCTCCACAGGAGTCAGACACAAAGGCCAGGCAGGGTTGTAGTCAGGATGAAGCATCTGCTGGGGGCCAAAAGCTAACTTTGCCTCCAGAAATCCCAGGTTCTGCTTGGAAATAATGCCTCCCCCACTCCCCAGCATCCCTTTGGAGAGCATTAACTGATGGCCTGAACAACTCACCCGTACAGCATGAGCAGTGCAACAAGGGCAGGAAGATTGTTTGGAGAAGTGTAGGCTTTTTTCTGAAACCCAACAAAGATGCCCACCACCAGTGCCGCACTCACAGCATAATTCATCTTGGAGAGAGAAGAGGAGAGCAAGGTGCTTTACCTCTCTGGACCTCTGTTTCCTGTTGGCCAGACGAGGGCCAAGGGTTGGGCAGCTTGTCTAGTACATATGGTCGGGGATTCTGATTCTATTGGTCTAAACAGCTCTTGGTTAGCATATGTTAAGCTGTTTCTAGTCCTCCTACCCGACCCCAACTCCCTGTACAGGGGACCTTTAGTCTGCATATTTTACAAAATTCTACCAGATTTCTCATTCTCTTTCTAATTGGTCATGAAATCCTATTGATTCTACTTTCTAAGTATGTCACCAGAATTCAGAAAAAAACTTAATATATAGTCCTTGGTCTCATGAAATTAAAATAAGTGATATCTTTTTATCACTTTCTCCCTTCTCTTCCCTTCCTGCACTATTCAGTACTAAAGCCATTAAAATGGACAGGGAAAGTTGGGCAGCCACGGTGAGGTTAGGGGTGAAGTCAGAACAGGATGAGAACCTGAGAAGGCTGAGAAGGATGTCTCACAGGGTGTGTGAGCCCTAGTGGGGTGAGGAGGGTATTGACATGGTGTGAGATATTAGAACAAAGCAGAATGAGGAGGACCTACCTTCATATGGGGTCAGCTGGAGCAGGAATAGGAGAGTGTCTACACAGTGGAGAGGATGGTGGCAGAGATAGGGACTTATGATATGCAGGTGTATTGCTCAGGTAGGTAAATGAGTTGGGGGTGACAGAAGCTGTTGTCTCACTCTTGAAGAAGGGAAAGCCATAGTGAGCCAATGGTGTTGATTTGAATAGAGGTTTTAGTTAGCCCTCAATGTTTGGTGTGTAAGTAGGTAAATAGAGATATAATTGGTTTTTATCTATGTATATGCTTACATATCTCCCCTAGTTCTCTCTACTGAGATGGAGAGATGAAAAAAGAAAAAAATCCTGGGACCATTGAGACCCCAGTAGCATAGAACCTACCTAGCTCCAAGATCTTGATTTTGATAGCTGTTTTCCATGGAAAGAAACCAGGGTTCCTTGGGGACACAGTTTATTCCAAGTAGGGCTGGGTGAAGTGGAGGACAAACCTGGAACACCTTGTGGTGTCAGAGAGCATGGAGTTGCTCAAAGACAATGGGGACAAAGTCAAAGAAGGCAGCTCCATCAGGCTCCCACTTGGCCAAATGGGGGATAATTTGAGCAGCAAAATAAATAATAATGGTATTCAATTATAACCCATGGACTGACATAGGAAGATGACTCCATATCATTATAAGTAAATAAATAAATGAATTGGAAGTTTGATAACAAACAGGATATTAATACAACTTTAATGTACCTCTTCCTAAATTTCTTGCTAATTATAAAAAGAAGATTAACTTTACAGTGAGGAGCTCGGTAGACACCATCTTCATCAAGGGACCACTGTCAGTAATAGGACAAATTGAGAGCAGCAGCCACCTGATAGGATGCAGTGAGAAGACAACATCCCTTGTGATGCTGTGACCTGAATCTGACCACGAGGAAACATCGGGCCAATCCTGATTCTGTTCCATATTCTATCTCTCCTTGGGTTCAGACATCTCTGTAACCAGGTACATTCATGGTCAGCTCCAAGTTTAAATTCTGTTTTTCATAAATATGTTTTTATTGATTTCAGATGGAGAAGGAAGGAGAGGTAGAGAAATAGAAACATTGGTCACCTGACTCCTACACATCCCCTACTAGGGATCAAGCCCACAATCTGGGCTTGTGCTGTAACAGGTAATTGCATTGGTGACCTCTTGGTTCCTGGGTTGGTACTCAACCATTGAGCAACACTGGCCAGGCTGTTCTTTGTCTTTAAAAAAAAAGTAGAGTGAAAAAACTGGCAAGTTAATAACTTTTCAGTGCAAATGTGCCTAGCTCTTTTCATGTTCAAAGCATGAGGCCAATGTGAGGCCTGTAAATTGATGTTTTTGTCCACAGTGAGGCTTGTAGAATCTGACCTCCTCCCCATGTGTTTATTAGTGTTTTTTTCATGCAAACAGAGGAAAGAATGAAGATGCTATTAATAATTTTTGGTTTTATATTGTTAAGTGACAGCCTGCTTAATAAGTCGAGTAAGATAAATTATGTATGTCTCTGGGAACCCTTACTAAAAGCCGTGCTGGAGAAGATTGTTTGTGTCTGTTTCCATCATGATGTACCTTATCATCACGTGAAGTGTAGTCTTAGAATGCTGAGATAAAACAAAGGATCTCATTACCCAAGACACCCAGACTACCTGGAGTTGGTGTCATAATAATCTCTACTATATTATAATTAGTCTTTGCTTCCAATTAATTTGACCCTGTGGTCTGCCAGGAAGCCCCCCCACCATGCTGACCCCTCCCTGCCTCCTCCAATTCTGCGGTGAGAAGAATGCTAGTCTGCTGTTGATTTGCTAAAAGACTTTTCTTCATTTTCCCTAACTTGGTGGCTAAACTGATATAGTGAAGGTCTGGCTGCTTTGGAAAATCAAAATAAGGCCAATGGATAGGATGCCAGGTTTAGCAAATAAAAATATAGGATGCATAGTTAAATTTGAACTTCAGAAAAACAATAAATACATTTTTTAGTGTAACTATGTTCCATGCAACATTTGGGGAAGGGGAAGTGAAACATACTTACCCTAAAAATTGATTATTTACCTGAAATTCAAATTTAACTGGGTGTCCTATATTTATCTGGTGACTCTGCCATAGGAGATTTCATCCTTACCCCTTTGGGGTGGGGCAGGATTTAAGAAGAGGATGTGGGGTGAAGGTCTGCTTGGTATTACTTCTTCAGCCAGATATTCTCAGGATGGCCAGTCTCATTGAGTGCAGTAATTATTGGATGGGTCAGAGGTCCCTGAGGCAGGGCACGCAGAGCCCCCACTCAGCAGTTGTTAAGCTGAGCCCTACATTCATCCCTAGCTTGCTGTTCCTAGTTCTGTGCCTTTCTAAGAAGTCAACAGATAGCAGACACACAAGGCTGTTGACATAGCAGTCCCTGCAGTGGGAGAGTGTCACCCTACTGAGACCCTCAGTCAGAGCAGACACCAGTGCCCACCCCTCATGCCAATGGAGGTGAGAGAGGCACCGTGACCTGACACTTACGATGTCCCAGAGGAAGTTGGTCAGCCAGTAAGTGGTGGGGCTCACTCCACTGACAAACTGGAGGTGCTTGGCTTTGTTCACTCTCTCCTGGATCAAGTAAAGGACAAAGCTGGCTGGAATGAAGGACATGGCGAAAATAACGCAGATAGCCACCACAACATCCACAGCAGCGGTCAGCCTGAAGCAGGACAAGAGACACAGGGAGAGAAAGGTGAAGGAGGAGGAGCAGATGACAGAGAAAAACAAAGTCAGGCTCTGGGGAGGCTCAGCCAGTCCTAGAGAACAGCCTCCAAAACCCCCTTCTCAGCCTGATGTTTGTCATTTCATTCAATTATGTTAAACGGAGTCAAGGTTAAGTGGATATTTGAGGGTTTTCTGTTCTATGTTGATGCTGAATATTGTTCCATTTTCATGTGAAAGTCTAGATAAACTTTCAAATTATTTACTGATGGTTATAGAAATGGGTTTGTATATTATCATTTGTCATATATCACAATGCTCTTCTCAGTTCTAATAATTTGTCTATAGCTTCTCTTGAACTTTCTATGTAGACAGTCATATGGTCTGTGAAATTTATTTCTTTTGTTACAAGAGGCAAATTATCCTGTGAGAACATGAAACATCATAGCATGGAGAAATACTTATAACATAAGTTCAAGAAAGCAGAAAACTGGCCGATTATACAGGATGGGGCTCTAGTCATCCTTTCCTGGGCCACGTGGAAGGCATCTGGCCAAGAGGGCAAGTGTGGGTTGAAATCCAACCTGAACTTCACATACAAGCCGTGACCCCTTGCATGGAACAGTGCCACTGAGAGAAAGGAACACGTTAATTAATTCCCACAAAGGGAAACATGCAAAAATGTTTAGAGGAAATACCCTAAACCTGTGTAGGGTTACAGATAATAAGTTATTAAGACTCTATTTTTAAACTTCATTTAATGAGCATATACTATTTTATAATCACAAAGACTCCTATTTCATATTTCATGTTCAAGAGACTTGACAAGGCTGAGTGAGAATAAACACAAGGCAGGTGATTCTTCCTCAGTTCACAGCCTGGAGGATGTCCAGAGGAAGGTCCCAAGGGTCCAGGGCCAACTTTTAGCCAGTGACCCTGGGCACGTAGAGGGCCCATTGTTGAGGGCTCTGAGAGTCCTGGGGTAGGAAAGGCATGCACCACAAGCATGAACTTACACAGGCTACCAGCATTCTGCAGATTGCACAAGATTGATGTTTTTATTGCCTGAAGCTGTGCGGGAAGAGCCTAAGCTTGAGGAAAGAAAGGATCTGACGACATATCCATGGCCTGATTGTCTGAGGGAAATTACCAAAATCTGAGATAATTCCTATTGGAGAGACGAAAGATTTATTGAACTTTCTCTGTTCCCAGCAGTCATTTCACATACTGCAGAGGAGGATATTTGTATAAGCTCCAGGAGTAACTTTTTACCAAGAGCCAAAAGGGAACAGAACCAAATCTATGCTTACTTTTCTAGTAAAGACAAGGAGAAAGAATGGCCAGGAAGTCTGGCACACAAGTGCTGAAAGTCTTTTTTTTTTTTTAAATATGTATTTTATTGATTTTTCACAGCAAGGAAGGGAAAGGGATAAAAAGCCAGAAACATCGATGAGAGAGAGACATCAATCAGCTGCCTCCTGCACACCTCCTACTGGGGATGTGCCCACAACCAATGTACATGCCCTTGACCAGAATCAGACCTGGGACCTTTCAGTCCCCAGGCCAATGCTCTATCCACTGAGCCAAACTGGTTTCAGCAGCGCTGAAAGTCTTACGTTCACATTTGCCGGCTGACCAGCCTTGCCCTGCAGCCCAGCAGCTCCGGATAGTGATAATCCTGGTGGGTCTCCCAAGAGAGGTGAGGGTGACAAGACAGTTGTGTGGCTGGGCCCGGGTGGCTTACACTGTGATCTCAGAGAGCTGCTCCTTGGTCAGGTTCAGGGGCTGGCTTAGGACGGTGATGCCATACTCCTCGGGGTCTCTGTCCGGGTGCAGGCTGGCTCGTAGGATGGCATTGTGGGCCACGTTGAGAAAGCTGACCAGGGCATGCCAGCCCTTGTTGTTAAACCATACCTGGAGGGCAGAGACAGCCTTTCTTAGGCTGTGCTGGCGTGACCCAGCGGCCCTGCACTAACAACAGCTGTTTAAAGAAAAAAATGAGCCGCAGGGAAAGGAATGTGAGGAGGAGGAAGGATTTAGCAGCTGGAAGACATTCCATGCTAGTTTTCAAGTGAAGACTCGATGGAATTTAATTATTTGGGAAAATAAAAATAAAGTCACCAGCTCATGTGGATTTTTAGCTCTGGGGCAGGTGACCCAGGGCCAATACCTTAATGTTGTCTTCAGTTTCCAGATGTCTAAGGAAAACAGACATTTCTTTAGCGGCCTCTCTGGTGATTGGGCCCTAGAAAACCATAATGAATAAGAAAGAGGTTATTTTCACTCTTAGTATTCATGATATTTTCTGTCTCATAATAACTGGCACGTTAAAAATCCTACCTAAACCTGCAGCCCGTTTACGTACCCCGCTCACATTCATCATCTGTCCAAGGTCAGTTAAAAATCCAACAAGTGCCTCCCCAGTGACGGGGAGAGCCGGCAGCTTTCCTCCGATGGAAATTCCTCCGTACCTGACAAGGGAATAAAAAGTCCTCAGATCAGTGCCATGACCCACATCTGTGGTGTTTCATGCTTGCCATTAGTGCTCAGTTTTTGTAGAGAAATGTGTGCTTTGGAGGCATTGTCTGCACTAGTGAGCAACGTGGCTCTACTTTTCAACTTTGAGTGCTTCCTCATTTCCCCCAGATGAGTTCTGACCCCTCAGAGCTTGGTCTCTCTGACCTCTCCAACCCCTGTCATGCCTTTCCTTGAGTGGCATATCCTGGCCATGTTCAATCCAATCACTCGCAGAGCTGCCAACAGTCCTGGTTGCCTCTGCAGGGCTGTGGCTTCCAGGGCTGCCTTTCTTGTTCTTGAGCATCAGGCCAACTGCATCTCCTCTATCATATGTCATCTCCTCTTTGAAGTCTTCCCTGACTTGCTGTCATCTCAACAACAATTCCTCTCCTGCATCACACCTGTCTGTACTTTACAGGCACTTCCCGCAGCAAGAGACTCTCCTTAATCTAATTAGGACCAGTCCGGCTGGGCCCAGCTCTCCATGCCTCTCAACGCTGCCCCTCCCTCAAGCAACCCCTCACCATCTTTTGCCTAGATTCAAGCTCTAGCTCCTTAATGAGATCCTAGCCTTAGGTCTCTCCCTGTCCTAATCCATTTTCCACACTGCTCTGAACATACCTGGGACTGCCACTCTCTGGATTAAACTTTTCAATGGTAGGATAAAAGCCAGACTCCTCTACAAAACAAAATTAATTTGCTGAACTTTATTTCTCAGGGACTCAAATTGCGCTCCCCCTATGCCCTCAACTTTCTACTTCAGCTGAGGATTTATCCTTCCCTCTAGGGAGCAATTCTAAAAACAGGATTACACTTTTATGGTCTAAAACAGGGGTGGGGAACCTTTTTCTGCCAAGGGCCATTCGAAGGCCACACACAACGTTGTTAACCTAAAAATTAGCCTGTTATATTTGGTCAAACATTTAATTAACTCACCACTAATGCCTTGACAGCGCCAGACCAAGTGATTCTGAAGACCTTATAAGGCCCGAGGGCTGGATGTTCCCCACCCCTGGTCTAGAACCAAGTCAACCTCAGCTTTGCCTTTATTCTACAGGCCCTACTCCTTAGGGAGCCCGTGAGGCTAGCTTACTCCTAGAATGTCCCTGGAGGATTCTCCAAACATCTGAAACCACTCCAGTCTCCAGGATGCCTCAGGAATGAGTTACCAGGGCTGGGCCAGATTCCCTAAGGCTTACAAGGAATGAATGGGCCACAGAGTGCCAGGGCCCAGGTCACATGGCCTCTCACTAGTCTTGCAAACTATTCTGTGCTTGAACTTTTAGAGCCTCCCCTGAGTGAGAATGCTCTGGGACAGCTCTTCAGGGAATATCACTTCCTGTCCATGTCCTTTATGGAGATCTACCACTGGGCACCTTCTGGGTCCAGGATGTGTCTAGCCACATGTCCTTCAGGGCATGTCCTGTGACTTTCTGAGCATGCACAGAAAGTACTACTAAAATTAGATGGTACGTTTTATTTTAAAACTCCAGAGCACGTGGGCCTGGGTCAGGGTTCCTATGATGCCACCTAGGTAGCACACACTTGTCAAGCTCCCATAGGGAGCTCCCAGCCCATTCCCAGCTGAAGCTTGATCTAACACTCCATCTACCTGGCTTTGAGGTGTGGCTTTTAAAATGTGCATTTTAGATAGGTCAATTTGAGATTTTAATTTCTTATGAAAATAGTTTCTTACCTCTGTTCGTTGACCCAGAATTTGCTCTTTAAGCTGAAAGTGCAAACAAATCAGACAATGAATCCCACTGGCCAAGTGTGTTAACTTTCCTTCTTCTCATGGGGTGTCTCTGTGTTCAGGGGTATTTTTGCATCTCCTGATATCCAAGCAACATGGAAACCTTACAGCCTAGGAGCTGAGCTGATACGCATGCAGGCAAAGGACTGATGTTTGCCACTCCTGGCTCCTTAAGTCCCATCTCACATGCTGGGCTTCCTGGAATGCCCTGTTGTCAGGTTATTTGTCAGACCATTTGGAACCAGGCACCATGGTAACTATCACACTGGTGTGAGTGGAATCTGCAGCCGCCCTCTTCTACCTGCACGAATAAGGCTCTAATATTCACTTGAGCACGTGGGTAACTCACTCCAAGCCCAGACTTCAGAGACTGATTTCCAGCTAATCAGGGGTAAAATGACAAGATGCCAACAGTAGACCTCATCAGTCAGGCTCCAACTATTATTGTCATCAAACACGAAATCCAAGGTTCCATCATGTGCACTGGCTGCTGAGAACAAAGTTTTGGATGTTTGTTGTTTATACCATGATCTGCTTTGATTTTTGGGTGTGGATGCATTCTTTATTTTGCTGACTGCTGGATTGGCCCTGCCTTCTGGCAGCTGCTTTCAGCATCTGCAGTGTGTCTGGTTAATTGAGTCCATTTATTCTTTCTGCGTGGCTCTGGTAGGGGAGGCAACTGAAAATACTACTAAAATTAGACGGTATGCTTTATTTTAAAACCCCAGAGCACATGGGCCTGGATCAGGGTTCCTATGATGCCACCTGGGTAGCACATGCTTGTCAAGCTCCCATAGGGTTGGCTGAACCCAGTCCATTTCCAGCTGAGGCTTGATAACAGCTGCAGAGTTGGGAGAAATAGACACACTGAAGAGTTCACTGGCTTGTTAAATAGCAGCACTATCAGCGTTAATGTACAGTGAGAGTGTGACAGGTGCTGTGGACCTGGCTGGCCTGTGGCCTCACTCAGATACTGTACCTACTGCCTCTATCCTATCTTGGTCTAATCTTTTCCTTTCTGCTTTTTGCTTCTTACTTTTCTGTCTTGTTTACTTTTCCTCTACCTTTTCCCCTTTACTCTTGCTCCTCCCTCCAAACTTTGTTTCTTTCTTAACTAGTGAAAGTATGAGGCTGGATTAGTAGATAAATTCTACATTTTAAATTTTAATTTTAGTAGTGCATGGGTTACCCATTGAGACTGCTTAGTCTAAACAAAACAAACAAAATTAAATTTAAGCTGCATTTTACTTGTATATTATTGATTGCTCTTTCTGTTAGCTCAGGAAAAAGAAGAAGAATTCCACTGCCCTGATTGTTGATAAATCATGTGAGAAAATGGTCTTCTGTTTTTAGTTAATAGTTTGTACAGGAAGCTAGGATGAAAAGCATAACAAGGGTCTCTTCTTACCTGGTTCGGATAAGGGCAGGATATGTCTTTACTAAGAAGTCGGAGATGTTCCTGTCTGTGAGGTCTTGTAGAATTTCAGTGCTGCGCTGCATTCTCTGAGACAAGACATTACTGTTAGTTCCTTTGGAATGTGAGGCTTTATAGTTTGTGAAACTGCTTGTTCTTCACCAAATGTTATGTTAGCTGTTGAGCCCTCTGCACTCAGAACAGTACCCAGCATATAGTTGAAACAGTAAATTTGTGACATGAGTGAAAGAATTCAAATAGGACCTTACAATTTATAAATCACATTCAAAATATATCTAGGAGTGGAAGCGCAATAATCAAAAGGCTTTGGGGAATTCAAAAGATCATGGGTTTGGCCACCAGGTGGCAATATTACGTTACATTTGGGATTAGGTAATGGTTTAACTTCCTATGAGTCATGAACCTTGGGTGTCAAGGGTATCAACCAAAGGTAGAGAGGAAAAATGTTGGTGGCTTTAAAATCATGTTTCTCATTTGTATACACTTTGTCTCCTTCTCCCCTTTTCCTATTATACTTCCTTCTTCCGTTCACTTGCTTTACCTAGTTCATCTCTCTAACGCTAGGAGAACTGGCACCTACAGAACTCTGTGTGAAGGCACTATGTCAAGTGCTCTGCACACATTATATCCCTTAATCCTCAAACCCCAATGACAGAAGAATTCTTACTTTATCTTACAAACAGAGAAACTGAGTTCAGAAAGGTTGGCTAACTTGCACCGGGTTGTAGACCATATAGGTGGCTGACCTAGAATTTGAACCTACATCTGTCTCACTCCACAGCCCTTGCTCTTTTTACTCCAGCACCCTGCTTTTCAAGGTGAGGATGGCATCCCGGGGAACTGTCAAACTCTCCGGGTGGAGTCTAGGCTGGAAAATTGCTGGTGCCTGGGAATTTTATGATAAATTGTTTTCTAAAAATTCTGTAAATAAAATATTCCTATAACTTTAACTCGGTGTATTCTAGAAGTCAGGGGTGGAGTCGTCCACTGGGGATTCACCACCATTGAAATAATTTGAGAACAGGATGGGCCCTGCAGAAGACAGCATCCACCATCTGGTTTTCCAGATGTAAACAATTTACCACTTCTGAACCAAGCCTGTACCCACACCTCTGGCTTAATTCCAGGCTGAATGGGATAGTGTGTTTGAGTGAGTAGATATAAATATGCGCATGTGTGTGTGTGTGAGAGAGAGACAGAGAGAGAGAGAGAAAGAGAGAGAGAGACAGAGAGAGAGAGAGAGAGAGAGAGAGAGAGGAAGTAGCTCCTGTGCAGATTCATGGTGTTACTTTTTTTTCTCTCTCAAGAGAGACATGAGTGATAATGAGGAAACACACACGCAAAGAAAATCAAAGGAACTGGTCTGTTCCCAGGACATTGGCTGTGTTAGCCCGTTACATTCTCCCCTAGGAACCAGGCACCAACCACTGAAAAAAAAAGTTCTGTAAGCTGGACAGACAGCCTTGAAGTTAGAACTCGCTGAAGAAAGCAATCTCCCTGATGCTGCTGCTGGCTTTCCCTCCCCCCTAGCCAGGACTCAGTGTAGAACTCTGTCTGACACTGGTATGCTAGAGTAGAAGAGCCGGAGGCCTCGGCAAACCCAGAAGTAGAGCTTCCTCTTGGGGTACCGAGGATTGAGACACGCTCCCTCAGCTCCTCTTTAGGGATCCCTGTGATGCAGGGTGGCTGAGTTATGATTCAATGGGGGAAATATACTGCTTGAGAAATAGAAAGGTATCTGCTTTTAGCATATAAAGAGAGAGAGAGAGAGAGAGAGAGAGAGAGAGAGAGAGAGAGAGAGAG